>VYZW01003493.1:0-11140 GCA_013401315.1 Balaeniceps rex | reverse complement strand
TTGATGTCATAATTGGAGGTCATTTTCTGCTTGGCAGGTGTTTGTTTGCTGAACGTATATATATACACAAGTGCAGGAGCTCCTCACACAAACCTCCAAAGTGAGTTCAGTTTCCAGGCTAGGAAGAGCTTTTGAGCAGTACTGAGCTTCCAAAAGCTGGAATAAGTGTCTTGAGATTGAGCCAGTTTATGGCCTTGTAGGACCTCCTAAAATAGATTGAATTTGAGCTAGCTCAACCTTCTGCTTAGACTGTTTCCTAAATTGGAGTAATTGCATTAGAACTGTGAAGAGATTTATTATCCCTTCAGTTCTTCCATCTAATTAATTCTGGCCTAATTGTATCCACCTGACTCAAAAAGAAAAAAAAAAAAAAAAAGTAAATGGAATAATAATACCATACTAGAAAAGTCTACCTATTTTTTGAGGGTTTTCTTTTTTTGAGTGGGGAAGGGAGGGAGATAGCTTTATGAAAACATCTAAAATATCACCTAGGTTTTCCTGACTGCTGTGGGTATGTCTGGACTGCAGTCAGAATGTATGATGAGCAGATTAGTTAGGCATACCTGTTCTACCTTTAATTGAGCTGGCCTGGATCATCAGTGATGTCATGGTTGCACAGATTTCTATGTGGACTATGCTGTCTTTACTAGACCTTGTGTATTAATTTGTGTGTGTTCACCGCTGTTGCTGTTCATATTCATGTAATATCAGAGTCATGTATCAGTGAAGTAATTAGATAAAACCTCCACTTCTGAATTATTGGTATGTTGATTTGATGTAGAGATTTCTAACAGATGTTTAATGTGCTAATAGCTTGTCCTATTCATTCTCTGAAAAATGAGAAGCTTGTTGAATAATGTTTGTTTAGGTTTGTGTAACACAACAGAGCAGAGATCCTCAAGCTAGCTCAGCCTGGTAGAGCAGTGTTTTCAGATGGCACAAGATAATTGCATACAGCTGCATGTTAGCAGCTAACACAGTACTCCACCTGGGTTTATATTACTCTACTTCTCAGTGGAGGTAATTAAACAAAGCAGAAAAGATTAAATAAAATTCCCCTCTTCTATATCTATAGGCTAATATAACTTCTTAATGTCCCTTTAAGTAAATGAGCTTAAAATGGAAGTATTGGGAGCAATGAAACAAAAAATTGTCTAATAATGATGTATTTAGTGCTGTCCTTCATTGTTTTATGAGGAGATACTCTTCTTGATGCAGATGGATCATTTTGACATGATTATTTTGGCATGTCTTGTCACAAATGGTCAGCTATGTTTTGTAATACAGAAAGTTTTATTTTCCTAATTAATTAAGTATCACAACTTTCCTATTCTCTAATGGTTATGATTTGAGTTAGTAAGCTCCAGTTCCCTATCAAGATGCTTTAATTTGCAGTGCTAACATGACCAATGCCAGTACAATGTTCTACTATATTATCTGGCAGTAAATAAAAACGGTCAAAAAAATCGATAAAAAGAACAGTGCTTAACAAAAGACATATGCCTCATAAATAATATGTCATGACAACTAGCAGCCATAGTAACATACTTGATGGAAAAGGCTGAAAAAAGTAACCAACCAGAAGGAGCTAATGGATTATTTTTGCTAGAGATCTGCCATAGACTTCCTGTCACAATATTATTGCATTTGTGATAAAGCAAAAGGATTTGTGCTGTGATTTTTCTAGCATACTATAGAAATTGCAGATAGCGAAGATCAGCTTACATTAATTTTTATAAAGAGCAAGTGTGTCACCCTATCACTAATCCCTTTTTATATTAGTATTATCTTAGTATTACTCTTCTGTCTTAACCCCCGATCTGACTCATTGTTTTTCAAAAATAGATGATGCACTTATGCAAAAGGCACATTTAACTACTTATGAATCATTAGTTCAAATCATAAAACATAACATTGTGGAAGAAACACATCCTAATAGTTTGGAAATGACAGGTTAATGGATTTGAAAGAAATCTGTATGTTTCACTTGAATTGGCAAACCAAGTAGCTTTCAAATCTCTTGATAGTAATTTTTTTTTTTTTTTTTTTTTTAAATGAGTATGCTGGAAATACTTGTGGTGAAGGGGCATATTTGCTTTAACGCAGTATACGATGGTGAAGTGTAAAATGACAATAATAGCATGGAAGAGCCACACTGCCACCCCCCACCCCCCCCCAAAAACAAACCCACAAAACCAAACCCTCCAAAACCCCACAATCCTGTCTCCCCAAAATAAGATATAAAGGTATTGTGAAACACTCGCACTAAAAGTAAGCTTTTAGGGAGATTTCACAGCAAGAGTTAATCGGAGACTTGGATGAAGCCAGATTTGATGTCATGGAAAACTTGGAATATGAAGGCCAAAAAGTTTTTAGGCAGAAGATAGTGGAGACATAATGTAGGGGTAGGGTATAATGCAGTAGAAAATAGCAGTAAAATAGAATAATAAAGGAAAGCAATTTTGGAATTGTCATCTTGAATTGATTCAAAATTAGAAATTTAGTTAGAAATGCCAGGGAGGAGGAGAGAAAGCAGGAAGAGACATGGTGTACAGCTTTAGCAGTTGCAGGAAAAGGAATGGATTATGGCACTAGCGATTTCAAAGAATTTTTGTGCTTTACTTTTACTTTTTATTTTTATGTCAGCTTTGCATTTAGCAGGTAAATTAAAATGTAAGTCTTCCATGTGTTCTCTGGTGCAAAGAAAGAGGAAAGAAAGCTGTAACGTAAACGTCCAAGAGTTCCTTGAGTACTTAATGGGCTGGTTTATAAAAAGTTCAGTACTTGTCCAATTTATCTGCATTTACTCTGTGGGTGGCAGAACAGCTATTGTGAAGTATTGTCTTCCAGTATTAACATTTAAAAAAAAATTACATGACATTTAAGTTAAATGTGAGGCTTCACTAATCTTAATACATTCATAGTTTTCCTTTGTTTCATTTGTGATTTTACTGTACAAAGAATTCTGTGCTCCTATTACTGTTCGTGCATTGAAAGTGTGTTATTATCGCATCAGCCTTACAGAAGCTGGTATGCAAAATGGTGCCAGGAGCATAACATCACAGCCCTCCTGATGTGCGAGGTGCAGAAGTCATGCTATTTGCTAATTATGTACCTTTTCTTCTGTGAACAGGGATACTGAATAAGACCAGAAAAGATAAAGTGGCGTTGACTACCTGTATCATATTTTCAGGAGAGCAGTGTGTCTCAGTTCAAACAGCAAAAGAGATCTCTTCTTGAAATTTTTAAATAAGAATTTCTCCTTTTGGGATGAGGAACATTATTTCTGTTAATTCAGAGGAGAGGCAAAATGACCCAGTAGCTTCATAGGTCATTCTGGACGCTTTTCAAATATGTCTGCTTCAAAAGTGCTGTGTGATGCTTTTGGTGGATAGGGTGGTATTGAATATGATTTCAGTGTTTCTGTATACTTACATAGGAAGCATATTGAGGAGAAATACATACTGAGAAAAAAGGCTGGTTTGGGTCATGTGAATACTATAAAGGGGATCATCTCAGCACTCAAGGAGTCTGGTCCTCTTTGTCATTTGGGAAAAAACTCCAAGTAGACAGAAATTCAGAAGGTTTTCAGTGTATCTCTGTTATAATTCTCCATTGATGAGAAAATATATGATAAATGGAAAAATATTTCCTGTAAAATAGTAGCAAGTGTTACTTTGTGGTGTTAGTACATCTGTGGGTGGATCTCACACTGCTTAGGATTTTCTACTGTTATGGTCAGAATACAGAAATTTGTCCTACTCAAAACACTACTGCCTATAGATCAGATGGAAATGTTCATTACTCTCTATAAAAAGTGTCTCTTTTGGGGTGGGACTGAGATTAATTATCTTCATTTTGGCTTGTGCTAGGCCTGGATGTGTCTAATGTCACATCTCCTGTGTGCTTATTGGCACCTTCCTCTGTGCCAGTATTGGAAATCTAAATTAAAATATGCTCTCAGCAAGCAGTGCCGCAAAGGTCAATATGAGGAAGAATATTCTGTCTGCAATTTGGACAACATGAATAGTAGCCAAAGAAACCAGCTGTGGAAAACAAAAGAAAATATAAGCAGATATTAAAAAATCATATTTAGAAACCTCAAACCACAGAATGGAACCCTAAAAAAGGATTTATGATCTATCACTTTTAATTCTGATTTGCAGTCTGTTATTATGATATAATCTGTGGTTCTCTTTGGGGAACAGCAAAGAGCATCTGGTAGCTCTTTGGATTCCTTCCAAACTGCTTTGAAATAGATACGAATATAGTAAAGTAGCGTGAAGGATAGGCAGCTGGTGAGCGTATCAGAACGATGAGAAATTCTTGGTTTTAGGGTATCCTGTTCTTTATATTCTGGTAAAGTTTATTGTTACGTATGCTGAGTTTAAGATAAAACTTACGTAAGCTTCTTATTTCAAGTGCTTTAATATTGCTTTGCAGTGTGAATGTGTTCACAGCCGTCATTGAAGGTTTCCATAAATGGCACAGCACAGAAATGTGGAGGCCAGCTGAGCTTACCAGTCAGTCCTGAGCACTGCACTGGAGTGACTGAACCACTTTGAGGCTGTGCCTGCTTTAGGTTCACTGTCCCTTTGAAGTGCCATGTCGTGCCACAGCATCGCAGCCGGGGAAGTCTGTCTGGGGATGAGGCAGCATAACTGGGAAAGACCACTGCAGCTGGCTGACTCCTGCAGCTCCAGCAGCCTTTAAAGCCAATAGCTCGAGCTCTACTGACAGAAAATCCACGTAACCTTTTCCAGATTGATGTGAGCTGACTCTGTCAATAGTTTAGGCTGATGCAAATGAGTTTGCTCCTGAGAATAACTGGAAATTATTTGGTTGTGTTTGCACAGCGCAGAATGCAAGCTGATGTATGCCATTTTTTAGTTTTGCCTTTGATGGGTGGCTAAGTTTACATCAACAAATAGTGTTGATAGCGCAGTAGCTGCTGCTGAGGACTCAGTGTCTGTTTTACATTCGTTCCAGAGGGGTTTGCTCTGGGCTAGCTCTACACTGGTCCCACGGGCTGAGTGCTCGCTAGCTGTTAGCTAGGAAAAGATCTGGAAAAGCTCAGTTCTGTGGGCCTGGGCAGTTAGTTCCTGTCTCTCCACAAAAGTCTGTGTAGATGTAGCCTAGAAGCCCAAGAAGAGGAAGACTACTATGTAGGTATACAGTACCACATTTTCCTTTCTTTCCTATCTTGGTATTTTAATAAAATATAATCACTTCCTTTGGAAAACTATATGATGATTTAATTCACTGTTATGAAATGGCTTTCAGTGTCCTGTCCAATTTCTTTAAATTGTGTCATACTTTTAATTATTTCTCATAATAATTTCATACAAGTTCTCTGCTTTCCTTAAGATGATTGTGCTTAAATCTAGATAAAAGTTTTATCTTCTGTACCATATGTGATTATTCTCCATTTATAGTTATTTACTTTAAAAATATGAATAATGAATAAGTGATAAACTAACTATAAAAATATGAATAATGAATAAGTGATAAACGAGTATATAAGAAAAGTAATTATATAGGATATCTAGATATATCAGGTAAAGGCGGATTTCTACCCCCCACACTTCACACACAGTTTCTTACATTTTCCCTTCCAGGAAATCTCATCTCATGCTTACAGGATTTTTTTGTTTTAATAGTTTATTAATAATTTCCTCACATAGCGATCCGAATTGCCATTTACTTGTCTAACTCAGTGTACTGATCTCCAAAGATATTGATGCCTATTCAGTGACTTGATGTCAGTGAGTGCCCAATATTGGGAGTAAGGTTCTTGTAATGAAATCCCTACACCTTGTGATTTGTTTTTGTAACTTCCAACCTGCATGATTAGATCGTATGTACCATATCATGCAAACCAAAGATTCATATAAAATCCACAGTGAGAAGGATGTATAGGAATTTTCAAGCCTTTTAGTGGTGTATCTGTTTGTCAAAAATCACATTAATCATGAGCATGAATAGAAGAACAGTTAAGCTATTTATTGCCACGTATGTCTGAAAATGCTTATAGCATCGAAAATCTTACGTATGTTCTCATAGCAAAGAAATGTAATCCTAAAGAGGTGGTTATTTCATTATGTGAAGTATTACAGAATTTAAATAGTGAAAGACAAGAAAGTTTTATTCTTAATGCTTTTGTCAGTCAACTACCTCACAAATTTATAAAGAACTTCCCCATCAGCAGAATTGTTTGATTATTTTTTTGTACAGATTTGGAGTTCCAAACATGGCATCCAAACTGAAGATGTCATGAAGTTGGGCTTTACTTGTAACATAAGTAATAGTAAAATAACTTACACGATAAAACACACTTTTAATTCCTCATCAGCCTCTTACGATATTCTTAAACTAGGAAAGGTTTTCTGTGTTTACTATGCAATTTGCTTGCTCAGAAACAAATTCTTTTTTCTCTCTATCTTTTATTCCAGGACAGTTAATCTATTAATGATAGGGTCAAATCATTGAGAACAGCAGGCTCTTAGCCTTTGTGATTTGGAGTGTACTGAACAAGAGAGTAGCTTAATTAGCAAAGATACACACAGTAATTGGGAATGTTTGTCTATGTTTCTTTATACTATAAAATCTGCTTTAAAGTAATTTGACAACAGAACACAGATCCCTATTTGAAGCAAAGGGATTTTTATCAGGGCCTGGATGCGTGAGAAGGTGCATATAACACTCCCCTGAGAGAGGAAAAGAGAATAAGCCTGTGAAAATCACAGTCATCAGCATGGTCAAAAGTTTAACCTTCCAAAAATAGATGAGTGCTATTTCTTGTCTCTTATTAGGGAAGCTGTAGATAAAAATGACTCTGAATCCCAGCTTGTGGATACCGCAGTGCTCTTGTAGGAGCNAAGTACATAACTTCACTTTAATGCAGTGGGAGCCTATTTGTTCCTAAAAATCTATGAAGAATATAATGGAGGTCATTAGTAAAGCGATTCTATTACAACTCTGCATTCAGAGCATTAGCAGTAAGCATTAGAAGCTGCTGGTTCAGTACCTTTGCAGTTTGCCCACTGACTCAAGCAGAAATTGTCCTGAACTCTGTCAGAACATCTTGGGTGGGGACTTCTGTTGGGTTGTTTTTCTTCTTTGAAGTTTGTTGTTTTGGGGTTGGTTTGGTTTGGTTTGTTTTCTGCATATAAAGCATACCTGCTTATGGTGTGCTATGATGAATTAGATAGCACCAAGTTGAAATGGAAGCTAGTAAATCTTACCTGTGACAAAAAAGCAATTACTTATACTTTGTAGAATTGTATTTATGTCTATTGTATGCCAGCAGTATAAGACATGATAGACTTAGCTAATTATTTTCATCCTTTCTTTCAAGTATTGTGATTTTCTGAATGATGTAGCAGGAGCATTTTATGGCTCTTAGCGATCTTTGCCAGATTTTAAAGTTTTCTTTTTGTTTTAGCAATGGAAAATAGGCCTAATCCTGCTTCTTTGAAAGTTAATAGCAACATTTTAATTCAGGTTAGCTGAAGGAACTCAGATAATTTAAACAGATTAGTTGATGACATTATTATTAAACTCTCCAAATTCATTATTACAAGTATTGTTTGTCTGTAAATCTCGAAGTGTTTAAAAGACAAGTTTACAAGAGGGATGCTGGTGCCTAAATGTCCCTGAAGGCATCTAAATCAAGCATTTAAATGTCAATGTATTCATACCTCACCTGTCAAGTATTGAGAAGAAAACTCCTTTGGATTTTTAGTTTCAAATTCCATAGCTGATAATTTGCTGCTTCTCAGTATTTGCATGGCTTACAAAATGTGACCAGTGAGCTGACCTGCAAGGAACCTGTTTGAATCATTGGCCTTATTGTGAAAACCATGTATATGCAGCATGGATACTCATGTCCCCTATTCCATGGTGACATGCAGAGGATGTCCTTAAATGAGCTGATGAGAAAAGAGCTGCCAGAAAAGATGGTGTAAAATGGTTTTGCTTAAAATATTTTGCTGAAATATTGGAGGGACCGGAGTCACACCTCCTCCCTTTTCTAAGGGATTTACGTTCAGGTTTTCATGCTAACCAATTGGCTAGTCTTTTCAGAGACTTCAGAGCTGTTCTATTTAGAATTAAGTACTTAAATATCTTTTAAGCCAGAGAGAACTCTGTAACCTGGTGATTACGGCAGCCCTTTGGGATGGGAAATCAGGCTTTCAGATTCCACGACAATGAACATTTCAGTATTCTAAATTAAGCATTCATTAGAGCAGGGACTGGAACTTGGTCCTCCCTCCTCCCAAGTGAATACCCTAATCGTGGAGCTGTGGCAATTCCTACGTGTTCACTGTGATCCAGGGAGTATCTCAGGATTCCTTGTGGTGCCAGGGAGGTGTGCTACGAGGGTATGAGGATGAATGCAGATTCTGTTATCGCGAGCTGGCTGTGACACTCTTCTGAAAGTGGGAAGCAAGTATTCAGATGTCCTTTAATTGAAGGGGTTTTGAACCTGTGCTTCCTGTTATCTCATGTGCACATTGTAACCAGCGAGCAACCAGGTAAAACAGCAGCTCCATCACACATGTTTTGAAAGAATCGATGCTGCTTAGTTTTCAGAAGGAAGCTCAGGACCCTGTTTCAGAAAGTTTCAGAGTTACAAATCAGGGATTTGTAAATAATGCCTTATTTGTAATAAATGCCTTCCTCTGCCAGAAGTGAGCTGCCTGAGCCTGTGGAAGGGAAAGGACTCAGCTTTCTTGTCAGCGTTTTGTAGTGACTAGTATAGATGCCCTGTGCTCAGTGTGCTGACTGTAGTAAACAGCTTTCCTAGACACCTGGTTCTCCTTATACATCATGAAAGTGTCATGGTCAGATATATATACATAAATTTGTAGCCTTGTCTAAAAATAGAGGTACATTGTACAATAGGTTTGATTTAAAGAAAAATTATACATTATTTTATATAACCATCAAGTTTTGAAATACTACATAAAAAAAGAACTCTCTATATAATCTTCCCTCTCATTAAAACCAGCAAATTAGTTAAGTGAAGAAATGATAATTGCAAGTGATTTGTATGGCATAAGTGTGTGCTGCTTTGTAAAAATAATTGCAGTTCTTGTGCCAAATACTTTTAAATCTCTAATTGATTTTTAACATCTTTGACAGGAGGTTCCTTTCGTGAGCTTTAACAATTAATATTGTAATAGAGCAATCTAGGGACTTCCATGATTTAGCTCAAACAGTTTATACTCTCATACACTGTAGAATTTGCACTCAGTTACTGTAAGTAGAACTGATGAAATGTCTATTAAGGTTGTTCAATATTTCTCAATATAATTTTCAATTTTAAGTGGTTTATGCCACTATTGAGCAAAAGGCGTAATGGTTGGAATTCCTAATGTGAGATACCTGCGTCAGGTTGAATATTTGGAGGGCGATTTTCAGGCAATATGCATGTTTCAGAAACCTCAAGTAGGGAAAACAGTGTTTTGCTTATTTATACATATTATTTTACTTTAGTCTTACTGTCCTCCTACTTTGAAGCGGGAAGGTGAAATTACATGGAGAAGGGAATTTTATCGAATGTATGCTTATTGTCTGCTTCATAGGCCCAAATTTGGACAAGTTTTAAGACTTTTAATAGTACCACTTTTTGCATTCCCAATGAAAATTTTTCACATCTTCGTAGGTAGCTCTTCAAAGATCTTTTTGTCACTTAGCATCATTAACCCTGACCATTCCATGGAGCATCAGAGCAGAATCCTATGGACTAGTAGGTGGGAAAGATGGAGAGAAACAGATCATGGTCTCTGCTGAGGGAAGCTTAGAATTGAAAATGTAGCACACGAGGTCTGTGTCATAAGTGACATGGGAAAAGGAAGGGACAAAAATGGGCATAGAATCTGATAAGATTAGGAGATGGGTATGGGGGAAAGAAGCTGGGACTGAATTTACAAATGAAAGGCACCAGAACAAAGAAAAATTAGGAGTGGGAAGAGAATCTGTACAATTTGATCTGGTGATGGTAGCACTGGGATAGGCGAGGTATTCTGGAAACAGCGCAGTGAAAGCGGGATGAAGTACTGATAAGAGAAGAGGCAGATGACTTTGTGGAGTCTTGATTTCACCTGTGTTGCTGGAGATTAGACTTGGGAGGTATTTTGAATTAATCCTCTTTTCTCCATGTTACAAAATCTGATTCAAAAACAGTCATTAAGCATTAAGATCATTTGCATTCCGGACACTACCAAAGAACGTGTTTTAATTTCCAGAATAAAGTTGCCTCCTAAGCAGGGCCACAGTAGACATGGAAAGGAAAAGATGAAAGAGAAATTATTTTAACTTGATGAAATTTATCATCAGTCCCGCTGGTCCTGCCCTTGTCTCTGGAGCAGTTAGGAACCATTAATATTAGATATATATTCAAATGTGTGGATGGTACTTTATTGGCTGATGGCTTATTTGATTGCAGATGAGGCTGTAAATTTATTTGTATGACAGATACGGCTACAAGGTGTAGCTCTTTCAGCATGAATTTTAATTTGGTAGAGATAAGATGTCTATTTTCTCATTTGATTTAGGAGTAGAGATACACACTTGAAATTGATTATTTGGAATGTTAATGCTATGGGAATCTCAAAATAGTTTAAAATGGGAAATAACATCTGTCTGTATTTATGGTTTCCCAGAGGAGGCAACTGTCTCTTTTACTTGCCTAGTTTCACGGGTAAGTTCTAGCAAAATTCAGTATCCATCAATAATAATTATTCATTGTCTTTGAATGTACTGAGAGTGCTTTGAAAATGATACATCTAATCTACAGATTTCAAGCTTAACAAATATGGTTCCTTAAGATTTCCTTGAAATATAGGATCCAGAGGCTGGGTGAGTTCATCTTTCTTCTTCATTTGGGAATGCTCATTCCCGTGAGTTTTACCTCAGAGTGTAAGCAATACCTTGATAAATCCATACTGCCATCACCTGGAAGCAAAACTGCACACTTCTTTGCTATGAAGAGTTGTGTGGGTGTTGGGGTATTTCCCCTCTCCTTACCCACTCCCCCAGGCTTAAGTGATGAAGTTGTTAGATTTTATTAGTCGTAGGGGACTCCCTTCTGAGCGGAACAGAGGGCCCAATATGCCGGGCCGACCCTCCTCAT
>VYZW01003489.1:6461-21378 GCA_013401315.1 Balaeniceps rex | reverse complement strand
TGCTTAGTTGCCGACTGGGGCTAAACCACGACAATGGGGCAGAGTGCACCCTCAGCAAGTTTGCAGACAATACAAAATTGGACAGATCAGATGATACAACAGGTGGTTGTGCAGCCATTCAGAGGGTCAGGCTGACCTTGACAGGCTGGAGAAATGGGCTGACAAGAACCTCATGAAGAGGTTCAACAGAGGGAGTCCTGGTGGACAACAAGTTGCAAATGTGCCAGCAAAGTGCCCCTGTGACAAAGAAAGTCAAACATCATCCTGAGCTGTGTTAATAAGAGCATGGCCAACAGGTCAAAAGAAGTGGTCCTTCTCCTCTACTCAGCAGTGGTGAGAGCACACCTGGAGTACTGTGTCCAGTTCTGGGTTCCCCAGTACAAGAGAGACATGGACATAGAGGAGTGAATCCAGAGAAGATAACTAATGGCTTGAAGCATCTGACATGCAAGGAGAGGCAGAGAGAGCTGAGATTGTTTAGCCTTGAGAAGGGAAGGTTCAGGGAGCGTTTTGTCAATGTGTATAAAATACCTTTTGGGAGGGAGTAAAGAGGACAAAGTCAGACTCTTCCCAGTGGTGCCTAGTAAAAGAACAAGAAGCCATGTACACAAACGGCAATACAGGAAATTCCATTTAAACGTTACAAACCCCATTTTTACTGCAAGGGTGATCAAGCACTAGAACAGGTTGCCTGAAGAGCTTGTGGATTCTCGACTGGACAAAGCCCTAAGAAACCTGTTGTAGTTGACCCTGCTCTGTGCAGGGGGGATGGACTAGGCAATCTTGAGAGGTCCCTTTCAACCTTAAAGATTCAGTCATTCTGTGATTGATTTACCTTCAGCAAAGCCTTTGCCTCTCCAAACCTTGAGCAAATATTTCTTAAGCAAATATGCAGTTTCTTTTTTTTCTTAACTAGATAAATTCTTAGTAATTAGTTGTTTCACAACAATTCTCAAGTTCTTGCTCAAAAATTACTTATTTGAGCCGCTTTATTGTCATCCTGTTTGTTTCCATACATCATCTTTCTTCCCAGCCATCAAACTAACTAATCCCTACAGTAAATGCTCCATTAGTTCTGGATAACTGTATCTTCTTTGTTTATTATTTTGTAGTTGATGGATTTTGACCATAATACGTCTTTCATCCCAAATGACAAAATTGTTTCCTACATGCAGTTTTTCATTAAGAAGCATATTATATATTTCATTTCATAGGCATGAAAGAGATTCCATTCCAGAATGATATAAAGCCAGTTTGTATGTAGAAGTGCTACTTTACCTTGCAACTTCAGGTACACTGCCCACCTAGTCTCAGAATTTTTTTGAAGTGAATCACGCTCAGCTGGTCTTCTGGAAATTCTTGGACTTCTGGAAGTAATTTAATATTTAAAATAAATATTCAAGCAGCATTGGATATAGACTGCTTGGGTGTGTTGCAGTTTCACCGACTGTGATTTTATTAGCATTACCATACACTTGTACTTTAATACTGTGAGGTTGGTCAATGCAATTACTGTTAAATCCCAGGAGGGGATGTATTTTGGTAGTATTTTTCTCATCTAACTGTGGCAAGAATTAGACATCTCCATAGTACGATTCAGCCTGCTTGTATTAGCTACTTAGGAGGTATCTCTTGAGGAGAATAATTTAATTCTACCTATTGACAGAGCTTAAACAAAAAATACCTAATGTTTGTACAGATAAAGCTACTTCTTTGTCTTCTTACTTGCAAATTTAGTTTTGAAAAGTTGATTTATGCACAAAACAAAGAATGCAAATTTGAAAACTCTGTCCTCTTAGATCACTCTCCATCTGGAGACAGGATATTTTAATTAGATTTACTTGGACACAGATCACTTGAAAAATGGATATCCATCTATGATAATTATGCTAGAGCTGAGAAATATAAAAATATTTATATGCTTTGCTTTTTGAATGTTTGGGGAGGTCACTTCTGTGTTACTTTTTCAGTAGCACAACTGTTTTTGTTTGTTGGAAAGTATCCGTAGCTTGCATATTCTGTAGGGTATATGCAAAATTACACTAATTGACAAGTAGTATTTGTGGCTGTTGGAATATTGAAACAATTGTAAGGAAATATATATTTGATTATGTGGTTCTTAGTTCAAGATTCTAAAAAGAATCTTCTGCAGATCAGAAAATGAGCAGAGAAATTAAAAAAAAAAGTTGTTAATAGAAGAGAGAAAGTTAGAACATACTGTTGACTTTGTTTTAGGAAAAAATGGGATTAACAAGTGAAGCTCCCTCAGAGGTGGAGATGGTTTGGATATGGCAAAAGATGAAGTTCTTGCAGTTGAGTGGCCAGGTCTGCTGCTGCATCCACCAAGGAAATGGACAGCGAGAGAGGGTAGATTCTATAATTTGGAGAGGTTGGTTTCTAGTGGCCTTGGACTATGCCTTTCATCAAAAGGCTAGAGCTTTAAGGAAAAAAAAGTGAAAATTTGTGTGGGTTATTAGTTTGTTTAGATTTACATATTCATAGTGCTGTCATGACTGACTGGTTTCTGGGTCCCCACAGAGTGCAAGCCTGACAAGCTGAACAATAAAGTCTAATTGCTAACAAGGTTGAAGGCCTTTGAGAGAATGCCTAGCTGGGAAGAGTGAAGATCTAACAAGGCTGTGTAACACCCCTTAATGACTCTGACCACATAACGTATTGCAAATTAGCATTACAAATTTTCATCATCCCATGAAAATCTTTAGGGTTTTAGAAAAGGTTTTCTATTAATCGTAATATTTTGTTGTCAGGAATATAACAATTGCTATTTTAATGTGTTTTATTTGCAAGATCAAAGCACAAGTTAAATAAATGAAGAGTTGTATACTCTTCATTTTGGTTTTGGTTTCAGGAAAATATGTAACTTTAAGAAATCAATTTTTCTCTCTCTTCTTACTGAATTAGAATAATTAGAGCAATTTTAAAGTGAAGTTCAGAAAAGGTAAGTTTAACTACGTCAGTCTTTCATTATTAGATATTTAGTATTGTGAACAATGGTTTTGTAGACACAGAATCATTACTTACATGGACTTTCATTTCTCAGTGTCTGTCAATGCAGTTCAAGGAAAGCCTTGACGCACAAAGAGTTAATTTAGGAAAAAATAATTTTGATGGTAAGTTAAAACTCATTTGTAGCTGGCTTTGGATTGCAAGTGAACATGCTCTAGAACTTAATGAAACTCAAGACACCATTTTCAAGAATGTTTTGTATGTTCTCTGTTCATCTCACTGCCTATCAGTTGTATTCAGCCTTCAGAGGAAAACCTTTGCTATAGCTTCCCTACAAATCTCATAAAATGTGTAGCTGTAACAACTGTAATTATGGTAGGATCTGCTTTCTTGATCATACAGTAAAGTTTTGTCTCCCACCTAAGTTTCTGCAGGATATTAAAAGTAATATTAAAAATGCTGCAGTTGTTCGGCTTGCCTGATTGTAATGGTGAAGGAGACAAAATTGATTCCAGTTTATGGCACTGTGTTTCCATGTTATTCAGCAGCACCTGTTGGCTGACAGCTGTTCAGGATTATTACAGGTTTATTAGTCATGAACAGGATAGCAACAACAGTAAATAAGATTTAAGCTCAGTACTGAGGAAGTTTGTCTAAAAGTTATAAGTCTTTTTATAGCTGGATAATTTTTAATGTTACATCAGAAACAGCATACACCCATGGACTAACCTAGCTAGGTAAATACATGCAGTCTTCATATGTGTACCAAAATCTGTAAAATTCTTCTTCTAGGCTGTATCACATGGGGGTGAGGAAAAATCAGAATTCACCAAGGCCAACAAACAGAAGAACTATTTTTTTGACCTTTAAATTCTCAGCCCAGATGAAGTGAAAAGGTATTGCTTTGTGTAGTTCCTTACTATATGTATGCCTCGAATATGTAAGGGTTTTATTTAGTCAAATACTTTCTATATCAGAGTTACTCTTTGTGATGAAATTTCAGAGATTTTTCAGAAGCTTGGAGAGTAACTAAGGACCACGTCTGTCTTTTCGATCTTGAATGTGAGTGTTATTGCTAGAAGGTCAGAAACAAAGTCAAAACTTTCATGGTTCTGTTGGAGTCTTTGTATGTTTGCAGGAACTGAAAAAAAAATGTTGGGTAAGAGCTTGTTATGCTACTTTGTTTAAAGGAACAAAACCAAACTCCTTTGGCTGGAGGAAACCTCCAATCTCATGCTGTACTTTTTGGAGAAGCTAACAGTCACATGTTCATAAGGTGTAGAAAAAGCCCCACTTCTCATGACTCAAGAGAAAATTGTACTGGGTTTTCTTTTTTATTAACTCTGGTAGGAAGCTGATATTTGTACTAGTATAGGTTCAGAAGTGCCTATTTAGTTTTCTGTGAGACCACATCTGTTCTTGCTCATTTTACGTCCTACTTGAATAGCTACTGTTCTGCCACTTCATTGCTCTCTTATTAGCCAAGTCTACAAATCCTAAGGCATAAAAAGTCTCTTCCTTAAGAATAACTTTAACTAACTACATTCATCATTTTGATGACAAGCTACCCACTAAATCTCTGTTACTTATTTAAAGGTCTTCACCCTGCCACTTGCCTGCAGGAAAGACCTCAGATGTGGAAAATAATCTTTGAATTTTTTATATTTCAGTTGCCTTCCATTCCCACGCCCCTTTTGCACGTCTCCAAAGTAATTTTATCTTTTTACTCCCATGACTTAACCAGCTTTTATATGATTACTCTTTATCTGGTAGCTATTCTATATGTAAACGAGCAAAAGTTCTTTTGTGCTATGTCCAGTTCACCATTCAGTCTCTTAAAGCATTTTTACCACCTTTGAGCAAGCAAAAAGTCTCACTAGGAATCAAGATAATGTTCTTCAGCTTTTAGAGCTCCAGTTTTAACTGAATTCCTATTTATGTGGTTGGGTATTATCAAGATTACCAGAGAACTGGGGCAGCTGGAGATGGAGGTATTCGGGTAGAGGGGTTACAGATAGTCTGTAGAGAGTGCACTCACTCTATTTGGAACCAGCAGCTCTGTGTCAAACTGACATTGCATCTTAATTTTAAGGCTGTTCTTTTCTTTCTCAGTCGTTTGCTTTTTTTTTAAACCTTCATAGATTAAATTCTGAGGGCTATAGTCACAGCAAGGAAGAAGGAAGAGTGCAAGCCTACACTACTTAGGTGGTAGTGTCAGCCACCCACCTGAGGAAAACAACATGTCATTCCTGCTGCCAGAAGTGTTCATCTGGAAACTGTAAGACTTCTGGCATGGACGAGTTTCTGAAAAGAGTGTGCTAAGCATTGATGAGAGTGTGCCAGTGCTGAATCTGCGCACTGGCACCTGGTGGAACTGTGCTTGAGCACAGCCAAATTGAATTCAGTAGTTTTTCAAGTTTTGGGCTTAAACCATCTAGAGATCTGGTGGTTGCATTTTTTGACAGAAATTTTGGTGAGTGACCAACAGTGGGTCTGTGACTATGTGTATTCACAATGATGTAAAAAAATAGAGGGGGAAAATACGTGTGGCTCCACAGTTGGCCTGACTTGGCCTGTAACAGTGTAAAGTTACAAAAAAGGGGAGAACCGACCCTTTCCTCTGGCCTTCCCACAAGTTTCTCCACATCTCTTTTGTGTGGTTGTTACAGATTATGTGGTCATATCATGAGTTAGGTCACTGTCTTTATGAGATACTCGTTTTTTCCTCAGGTGGATGTGTAATTCCAACTGACTGTG
This sequence comes from Balaeniceps rex, assembly GCA_013401315.1. Lineage (NCBI taxonomy): Eukaryota > Metazoa > Chordata > Aves > Pelecaniformes > Balaenicipitidae > Balaeniceps > Balaeniceps rex. The sequence goes on along the minus strand of VYZW01003489.1, from coordinate 15,654 downwards.
CAGCCAAACAATTTCCACAGTTGACAGAAGGGGAATCTGGTGTTTTCAGTGGCAGGACATGCTCAAGATTGATTTAAGGCAGCTGGGAAACTATGTGCTAACTTGAGTAGAAACATGAAGCATGCAAAAATAAAAGATCACTGAGAAAGAAGGCTGCCACTTAGCTTTTCCTCAGTTAAGTAAAACATAACTGATCTTGACATAAAGCCGAACATTTTGTTCGTGATGGATATAGCTGCATAATGAGGGATAATCTTGGAAACCATGGAATAAAACAGTAATCCTAAAATAAAGTCTTGCCAAGCAAGGAAATACATTATTTGAAACAAGGTATTTTGAAAAATCCCTTCAACATCAGTCAGTAAGTAATTACTCAAGCTGAATCTTGAACCATTCTGGGAAGAAGCAGAAAGAAGAGCTTGCCCTCTTATTTTGATGACAACAGAAGAACATCTGCTTAGGATATATACTGGTGATTTATCAAAAAAAAAAAGAAAAAAAAGAAAAAAAAAAAGGAAGATTGTAATTCCAAATGTATGATCTGGATAAAAGAGGTATGAATTGACATTCCTCATGCAATCAAACATTTGTTTTATGTCATATTTATTAAAAATATGCCATTAGAAATATACCATAAGCTAAAAAATTGTAGGTGAATCTGGAAGGTGTTTTTTGTTGGTTTGGGTTGTTTGTTTTGTTTTTGGTTTGTTTTTTTTTAAAATCTAAGTCTTTTGAATACTTCCTCTTTGTATTCTTTATTTTTCTGTTTTCTCTCCTGGTTGTTAATCATAGAAATGTTGGTGGGAAGGGGCCACTGGATTCTAACCTTCTGAGATTCAAAGCCAGAATATGACCTGCACATAATTAGTTTATTAGAACAGAATGTTACTAGAATATTACAGTTTTAGCTGTGACTTTGTCTAGCCATGTCTTAAAAACAACTTAGGATGGAGATTTCACAGCCTCTCTAGAATCCTGTTCCAGTGCTATACTACTCATCAAGAGCAGTTTTTCTTGGTCTCCAGTTTGAACATCTAAAGTTGAAATCTGTGGCCATTGCCCCTTCCTAAGTTCTTGCGACTTAGCGTTTTCACAACTCCTTGTTTACCTCAGACTCTTGTTTTCCTGATGTTTTCTGCTAAAGACTTCTTTCTTTTTTCTTATTCAAGGAAGGATCCAACTCTTCCAGCTTTAATGCAAACGTCTGTCTTTCACATCATTCAAATTGTAAGGAGGTCACATTTGATTCAAATAAATACCACAGATGCTAATAAACTGTAATCTTAGGCTGGGTTTGAATCTGGAATGTTTACTAGATCTGCTGGTCTATACTGTTATTAACAACCCATTTTTGAAATGAATACTATAATTTACAATGAACTGTGTTTTAATATAACTATCTATTAGCTACTGTCTATATAACTATATTAACTATATAAGCATTAACTATATTTTTATATAACCAATTTATAATACAAATACTGTGTTTTCCATAAATGGACACAACATAGTATTCTAATTATGTATTGATGAAGCTTTTGAAATTCTCACTTAGCTTGTCTGAAGTTAATTTTGAGGGGCTTCTGTGTAGGTTCTGAAACCATGTACATCACAGGTGTTTTTCAGTGCCTTTCTGTAACTCATATCACTCTAATAGATCGTCCATGCTGTGGCATTGTTTTGAATTTTATTTCCATTCTTTACATGTCCATATACATGAAATAAAGCAGCATCAGAGAATGTCTTTAAGTAGAAGGTGGTGGGATTTACCACTTTGCTGAAAAAAAATTACCTCATTAGGAGGAAAAAATTACTTCTTTAGTCAGATAACAGCCCAGGTTTTCTTTTACCTCAGCTGCACAAATGCTTATGTCAGCAAAATATACAAAGCTGTATAATAAGAGTATAAATAAAGACTGGGAAGTCAGCAGAGCAGTGATGACTTTAGCCAAGGCCGTTACAAGAAGGTTGACTAATTATGTCCTTGGTGTGTGTATTGCAGAAGCAGAGAAAACTTCTTGCAGAAGTAAACTGTAGCAAGAATGAGGATACTAGTTAGACTAGGCAGTTCTGATCAAATGAAGAAACAAATACATGTGTCTGACTTTGTCTGACTTCATCTGACTTCTGGTAGCTGGCACCAGAAGATTTTTGACACCAAATGCAAAGAATTCAGACCCTGCCTTGGAATTTTACCAATATTAAACAAGGCCCAGTTAAGACATAGCACCTAAATTCTGACCCATAGCACCTAAATTTTGACCCTTTCTTCCAACTTAAACATACCCTTCATGAGACTGTATCAAAATGAAAAATCATCAAAATGCATTATTTTCTCCATATTTCTGTTTTAGCTGAATTCTGTTTCAATTGCATCATCTTCAGGTTCCTGGAGCAACTGTATGTCTATATAAATACAATTTGAATTCCGAGTGGTATTCATGATTAAATCGACTTACACAAAGGTGTTTACATATTTTAAGGTACTCCTCACAGAGATCATTGTTTCTCTGTCATGTAAGAGATGTTTAGAAATGGACACCAGCACCTGCACATTCTTAATGGATATAGGTTAGAATGTAGAATTAAATAAAAATCTGATGCACAGTATTGCTACTTAAGTGTGGTGAGTAAACTTGGAGTCATCAGCATTGTGTTGTGTTGGCCTATCAGTACTTTGCTGTGTTATCTGATAATTGGAGTTTCTAAGTTTATATGATTGACTGTTGTAAGTAGCTGATGCTTTCCCCAGCGCACACAAAGCATAAGTTATATCAAAATATATTGTGGAACTATGTACGTAGATTTAACTTGGTTCTGTGCTGGGTGGTGAAAAGAGACATTATGTCCCTGGTGCTTAACGGAAAAGAGGTGTGAAAGATTGCAGAACTATGCAAGAGCCTCCTATTGGTTTTCTTGCTGTCTTAATTTAGCACAGTTTTTACTGAAATTTTCTAGTAATTTTTTCTGCAATCAGCACCAAGATAACTAAGTGTCTATTAAACATAACCTGCTGGTGTGGGAATTTCCCCACAAAGGGAATTCAAGGGAATTGTAAAATACCTAATAAATCAATCTGTAGATCTCAAAGTTCTTTTACAAAGGGAATTGGAACCAGTATTATCTTTTTCCAGTGATAATGCTGGGGACACAGACAGAGGATTTCCTATGCTTAAAAAGAAAATGAAGGACCTTGTCAGATTTCAATCATTAGGTTTAAAAAATGCTTCGTGAGAAGTGTCTTGGAGTGGTCTACCCTCATTTACTTATGTGTATGTATATGTGTGCTTGCTCTCCCCTAACCAGATATGAGTGTGTTTCCAGAATAAAAGGTGCCCTTTGACCTCTTTATATCTCCTCTGTCAAAAAAAGAAAGGTACATTTTTGCTCTATTTATTAGAAGTACTAAGAGATACCTTCAGATATTGCCACATCAGAAAAAAAGTACATATGTAAATATATTTAATTTTTTTTTACCTCTAGACTTTTTCTTCCAACATAATTTCCATATTTTTTTATAAAGCAGGGCAGGTATTATCTCCATTTTACAGATATGGAAAAAGAGGTTTAATGTGGGTCTTGCAATAAACCAGTGATAGAGTTGGAAGCAGGACTTTGATATTTTGCCTTCCAGACATTAATGTGATTGATTCATATGTGTATACTTTGTGGCAGAGGAATTTTTAAAAGCTATTTCCATTTCTTTTAACTTAAACCCCACAAAAGAGACAGAAACTGAGGGAAGCAAATCCCATTCTTTATGGAACACCACATAAAAGAAATTCATGGGTTTTGTTTTGGTTTTGTTTACAAGTACAATGCTCTAATGGAAAAAAATGTTATGCTCTTAAAAGCAGGCTTATAGTAAAAATGGAAATGAAAAAACAGTAACATGGAAATTGTGCAAGAAAAATGTATATAAAGTTTTTGCAGTTATGTTGCCAGCACCTTGTGTAATCTACATAATGTAGATGTGAGTTCCTCCAGTTAAAACCAATGGATCTTTTTAACTTGCATGAACACCCCTCAGATTCCCTACCCTCAAAGGCTCTTTCTCTAGGTATTGGCAATTCAGAGGTTTATCTTATATATTTTTCGTTCATATATATATTTTATATCTCTTCATAATTGCATATTCCTATTTTCATAAATTGTTCCACTTACAAAAATTTCCTTTCTCTTCCTATATGTAAGGGCTTTGGTAAATAGATATTTTATTTTACACTTTTATGCCTGTGTTATTTCGATGTCTTGTCCTTGGGAAGGCCTTCTGGTCATTTGGATGTGTCAGTTTTTAGAACCAAGAAGACTGAGAGCATAGTAGTTTGTAGCATTAAAAAAAAGAAAAGAGAGAGTGAAACTGCAATGGTGAAAAGAATTCCCATATCGGTATATAGTCTGGTAAGAACTGAACAAAAGCTTAGTGAAATGGTTCTTGAGACCTAGATGGCAGAGGAAATTGTTCTTAAAACAGACTGTTCCAGTTTTACTTGCCATTCTATTGCAGAGTGGTTCTATCACGAGAAGCTGCCCTTGGCCACTGGAACCCCAGTAGGAATGGCAGCTGCGAGGAGTGGGGAACAGGGCTTCTGTGGCCAGGACGTGAGCCTCATGTGCGCAGAATAGAATGTAGGTACAGTCAGGGACAGATTATAATCCTTATGTTAAGATTTTCAAAACGTACCGCTAGGAACTTGCCGGCTTCTTCAGTAACACTGTTTTAGATGTTACTTTATCCATAGTCTCATCAATTTAACAATCAACTAAAATCAGAACTTTTAAGATAAATTGTGAGGGTATGTAGTGTACACAACCAGTATCATGAATGTGTGCGTATAACATGCGAACACCAATGCCCTTCCTTGTGTACTCCAAGGAGAATGTGGATAGAAGTGATATGAGCAAACTTACTGCGCCTTTGTCTTATGAGCAAGGAATCTTTTATCTGAGGATAATTGCCCTAAAAAGCAAACACCTGTTTGCTGTTTTGGGTTTGCAGCTTTTTGGTTTGGTTTGGTTTGGTTTTGGTTTTAAAGATGTGCCTTTCAGTTGTCTTTGATTGCAGATTTTGTCACGTGGGAGTTATTATAGGTATGACTCGGGTGTAGTGAGCTCAGGAGATTGGGAGATAGCCAAGTCAGAGACATGAACAGCATGCACCTGTAACCTCCATGACAGCAGTTTTTGCATGAACCAGTCTGTCTTGAACATACCTGCTTCCTGCCTGCAGTATCCAGATGTCTCCTTAAAGTTGATAATGACAGTGACAAAAGAATACTGCCTCTATTCAGGAGGGAGTGCATCCAGCAGGAGCACTTGTTTTTCAGTCCTACCTTGCCAAAGATAGAAGCATTCACAAAACCACCAACTGAACAGGTTTGGGGGTGTACAGAGTATATGATCCAGGGCAGCGTGAAAGTTACAGTCTTTTGAAAGTGAAGACAAATAATGTTTCATGGAATAGTTACAACTTGCATTACTTCTCTTGCAATTAAATCAAATATTTTTGTGAATATTTAGCAGTCCCTTTCCCCACACCTAAAAAAGTGGGATCAATATACTGTCAAAATGGCATGTGATCACCTTGTGCTTGGACAAGTGAACTTCTGTTTGTATGACATCACGAGAAATGGTCGAATTTGATGCTTGAATGCAAAACCAGCTAGGGGAAACAGGAGGGGAATGAGAACGAGAATAATGCTAAACGTTTATGTGCTCTAAATAAAAGCTCGTAGAGGTGCCTGAAGGAGATGGAGCTGTGCTTTTAGCATTAGCTTTTTAATACCAAGTCTCCCTGAAATGAGAGGTTCAGGTTCTTGTAGGACTGTCTTGGGAGTTTTGTCACTCTGTGGGAGCTATGCTATTTATCCTGCAGATTACTCTGTTGGGTTTCTTTCAGATGAGAGCATAAGAACTCAAGTCTAGTCTGTATATAGGGATTATAATCCCATGTGGCACAGTAAAAGATTGCTTCCTCGCTCTCTCCCACTTGCTTGAGATAACTGTGTGATAAAAATAGTCAGTAGAATCCAATTAAAATAGGGAAGAAGGGTTAAAACACGGACTAAAAGAACAGAAAACTCTAAGATGATGAAATATTAATATATTACATGTTTTAGTCAAGCCTTGGAGCAAGATGGATCAAGTATGAGCACCCCACAAAAATCAACAGAAAATGAAATTCTGCTACATGACAGCAGGGGTACTTTTCTTTGATCTCAGCTGCATTGACAGTACAATTGAACTGTTATTTAAGAAAGGATAAAGCCCAGCAATATCATTCTACAGAGACAAACTACTACCACAGAAAACCTGTCTACCAACCTATGTGCACTGTGTCACTCATATTGAATATATGACAGGTGGACATGCAGGTGAGCAGAAATCTGTGAGTAATGTTTGTGAGTAGTTCTAATTTGAGTTGAGTAGTTGGCTGAAGATGACCCAAGGGGTTCTTCTATAATATGAAGAATTAATTGAAATGTGTATTTCTGTTATCTTTCCAATAACTGGATAGTTTCTCTGCCTCTAATGAAAGAATATTTCCTGTTACAGGATATTAAACTGATCTCCACTGTCTTATGAATTTAATAATTGTCTGGTATATGAGCTTTAATTTTTTTCAACAAATGGATAAAACTCATAAATAAGGACACTTTTAGGCAGGGCTGTAAGATTTATAGGGTAGAAAATATGGTGCTGCTCCCTACTGTGATACAAAGTCCCCATGGTTCCTGCTGGTGTGCTGATGGCTGCCTGAGAACTGCAGTAAATGTCAAGTGGCTCTGCACTGGTCCTAGTCTAGGAACAGCTGAATGCACTGCAAAGATGCCAAATTAACTGTTGATAATATATGGAGTAGAAAAACAGTTATATTCTATGCTAGTTAACACTGAGTGGAATTGTCTGCAGCTCTAAAGTAATCATAGTTCTATGAAAAAGACACTAGGCAGATTTAAGGATCAGTGTTTGAAGATTACAAACAAAATTAAGACATAGACTACATTAAAATGGCTACTTTACACCCAACTTTGAACAGGTTCCCTGTTTAATACAAGCATGGGAAACTCATATTTAAGTATAGATTAAAATAAGTATACACTTACAGTATTAATTCTCCCCTTTAACAACACCTTCTAATAGTCATATCATTGTGAAAAAGGTCCCATATTGAAAAGATTTTCAAACATGAATCTTTCAGAGGGAATTAATGTGTATATTCTTTGCAGAATCTTCCTTCAACTCCTTTGTCTAACACCTCAAAGAAAGCAAAGACTAATTAATAATTATGTTTAGTGTTAGATTGCATGAAGGTTCAAATACAGTATTTGTATCAGGATAACCTAGAAGAAGGAAGAGACAGCACTGATTGCTAACTTTTTTAGGAATATCAGTCTGGGGATTTACGATAGCAATGTCAAAAAAGTTTTCTTAGACTCAGAATTAGGCATGGAAATTTAAGGAGAGGATACACTGTATTCGTGCATAACAAAAGCTGAGATGTGTTTGTGGATACAGCTCTGCACCTTACTTTCAAAATGATAGTTTTGAGGAAACTAGTTAGAGAAATAACTAGAGAAGGATGGATGTTTCTTTAGTAGAATATACAAGCAAAATTTTAAAACAAAAACTTTCAAGTGGAGAGATGTGACTTCAGGCTTTTTTGTTCATTGCTGATTCTACAATGGCCATTGCACAGCTGAAAGCCTTTTCCACAGAAAATTACCCTGAGGAAAATTCTCAGTCTATCCCACTGTCCCTGTAGACCTTATACTAGGTCTACCTTGCAATTTTGTTTTTTGACATTGGAGTGATGGCTTCTGCTGTCCTTCATAGAAGGAGACTTTTTTCCCCCCCCTGGGTGTAAGGAGAAGATTACAGTCTTTGTATTCTTAGTAACCAGAGCTTATTATGTGTTCCCACTCAAATTTATTGAGTAAAACTTTCCCCTCATCTTTCCTCAGTTTGGGAACAGTCTGACTTGTTTCTTAGGGGTTTTCTTTGTTACACAACTTTTTGCCTCTAATTGCTAAATGTGCTTATTGCTATTCTGTTTTCAGCCCCTGAGATCCCTGTGTGCTCTACTGCTACCGCTTCACCTACTGCCTTTCTTACCCTGTGCCCTGATGCAAGAGATACAGTGCATCTCCAGGTGCCACTCACACACACAAACGGATCATCTTGTGCTCTCCTTGCCTTCCTGCCTCCCCACATCAGGTGTTGTGGGTTTCAAAAGCAGAAGGGCCACCAAGACTGGTGTTCTCTTCGTCACCCTTTCCTCTGCATTTAGGGTTCACCAAACCTCTGAACATGATACATCTGCTGACTGTTCTTTTATCCTTTACCCTTATAAAAGGGTCTCTCTCTTTTCTTCCTTGCAGGAACTTCCTGTTTTTACCCTTTCTGTCCTGGCAAAGGCTGTGTCTATTCCTTTGTTCTCGTTATCCTTAAGAGGAGCTCCTCCTGCCCCACCACCTGCCCCATCTCATGTATCAAAATCCCCCCAATTCTGCATAAAAGGAGTGCTCCATTTTATTGCTGCCCACCTGCAAAATTCTGTTTCCTACCTATATTAGTTCTCAGTACCTATTCTAAATTACTCTCTTCTCCCAATTTTTCACTGATAAAGAAATCATTCTCTTCAATTCTGTGTCTCTTAGTAACTAGACTCCATGGAATGGATAATCAAGTCTATCACTGTTACCTGGAAAGCATTAATAGGTGCCTTTATCAGCCGGCTCTGTTGGGTGTGGATTTATACAGTTACAGGCAGTTAAACTTGTCACTCTTCTAACACCTCTAGGTATGATTTTTTTGGTGCCCCTCCTTCCCTTCCTGTTTCCCAGGCCAGTAAATGATTCAGAGAACACTAAATTAATGTAATTATTACAGCCAATTATCATAGTATGTACAGGTATGCCTGTAAATATTATCAACTTGGTAAGCCTACAAAGACCTTACATTTCAAATATATTTTTTGTATGGATGCCAACCAGCTATGTCTTGTCAATACTATTGCTTAAAGTCTCATTGTATATTGTGGAACTGTGTGCTTCAGTGGACAGTTCATGTAGAATTAAAAAGATAGAAGTTAAGGTCTCCATGAACTGAACAGGCTGTCACCTGGAATGACTGAAAGCAACTTCTGTTAATAAGAAAAAGCTGCGTAAAAAGCTGTTGCTGTATACAAAGT
>VYZW01003468.1:2591-29777 GCA_013401315.1 Balaeniceps rex | reverse complement strand
TGATTACTTAATATCATATAAAGAAACCTAAGACAAAATACAAAGTACACAAAATTTCCAAGAGGAATTTGCTTCCTCTCTATATTATTAAATATTCAATTTTCTAGGTATACTATTAAAACTGAAGCAAAGTATGTAGACACAGAAAAGTCAATCTGTTAATCTGAGTCAAATTTGGTGTTAGATTTTAAAATGCAGAAGGGACCATGATACTTAGTTTTCACCGAAACTAATAATGTTGCTCTCTTCAGAGAGATTTCTTAATCTCTTCAAAGTTTAAGAAATATGATTAAGTAAAGGGCTTAAGAAAAGTTCATCTTCTCTAAAAATTTGTAGATAACAAAAGTTGTTGATATTTTTAAGGTTCCCAACATTTAGTGGCTGAAATCTTGGTATTTTTGACATCAGTGAGATGAGAATTTCAGCAGTAAGTCATGAGGTTGCTGCAACAATATCTCTAGCACACAGATACATTTTGGAGTTCTCCACATACCTGTAGTGAACTATTGCCATGTTACAAGACTCAATTCAGTGAATATTTAAGAGTTAACATATTTGAACATTTATTTGAAATGTTAAAAAAATCTTCTACTCGAACTCATTAAGTTTGTTCGTACAGCTTTTTAGAACTATAGATTGCAATTAATACAAGAAAATCTTCTAATGAGAGAACAGGTTTTGTAACTTTGCAGGTCCTATTGGTTTTGCAGTATTCCTGAGTTTATGCCTATTCAATACTATTGTTAGCACACATAGAATAAGATGTAACAGCCATGCATTATTTAAAAGCCATGCCTTGACAAGTGATGACAGCTGAACATGACAATTTTGGAGATGCTTATTTGTTAAGATTTCACAATAATCACTTTTCAGGCTTCTTGCAAAATTCCTGTTAAATAATAGTTTGAGGCAGCTCAGCAACAGTACTTTATTCTATTAAACTAGAAAATTCCTCCCCAAACCATCTGGGCTGGCAGGTGTTCATCATCAGATCTAGGTTGCTATGAGACAAGAGATTGATTATGCTAATTAGTCATGTAGCAAGAAACTCCAGTTTTGCTCATTTGAAACAACTTATGTTTGCAAGGGCATATTATCAGTACCTGTAAAGCCCAAGGTGTAAAACTCAAGTTAAGAATGTGAGAAAAAGCTGCTTCAGAGTAAGGCCTGTGGTGGGGCTACTCATACGCATAAAAGCTCTCAGGTTCGTCCCTACCTCCCTGACCCGTGGACTGTTGCTTTATATGAATGATGTGTTAGCGTTTCCCTCTGCGAGATAGATTAAGTCCCAAGTCCAGCTCAGTCATTCAGTTTAACTAACAGAAATTAGCAGTGCCTCTCTGAGTTAGAGCCATTGTAGTGTTGAATTTTTCTTCTGTGAACCTTCCTAATGCTTCCAGGCCCAGGACAGGAGAAGGCAGGAAATACTACGCAGTTCAAATACTCCAGTTATGATTTTTTATTATTTGTATTATAATAAAACCCAGAGCTCAAGCTAAGGTTAATATAACATTCGGTAATCAACATTATAAACAGCCAATAGAGATAGCTACACAATTTTCCATATTGGAGTTGGAACAAGCAAAGGATAAAATTTAGACAGCCCAAAATCTGCTTAAATTGAGACAAATTTAGACAGTATACCCTCCAACCCTGGTAACACTAAGTAAAAGACGACTCCAATTTTGGATCCCAAATTTCCCTACCCACTGGCTTCCAAACATTCTATTGCATATGACCATCTAGCCACTAAGTCTCTTTGCAAACAATATCAAAATTCAAAGATAGGTTGGGAGAGGTATGCAAGCACTGATTATGTCTCCACTCAGGTGAAGACCACTGAAAAAGGGCCGAGTTCATTCTCAAGCACAGCAGTCCAGGATTTCAGTCATGGTGGTTTCATTCAAGTGTGTAACAACCAGAGGAGACAGTCTAACCAAGAGTTTCACTGAATGGTTTCAAGAGTAACTTCTTGTCCCTATGTCTAGGGTAGAGCATGCATATTGTTCTTCAGTGCAATGTATGTAAGGATTTCCAAGAGACCAGAACTCAGGGAGTCCTCAGGCCACTGGGATACAGTCAAACATGGTTTTGCTCATTGTTATTTTTGCCCCACAAATCTTGCAGAGCTTGCAGAAGTGCCTTTGGCGGGGAAAAGGCAGCTTGTCACAGTCTTACCCATAACTGGAGAATAACACTGTAAGTGAGGGTTTGAATTCTCTCTGACCAATGGAGTCCCCATCACCCTTATCTAATGGCAGTTTCTCTGTTTTTTCAAGTATTCAAAAGCAGGATATTTTTCTCTTCAAATTTCCTACGCCTATTCTGAAACCCAGCCAGAAATTCCTAATAAGCAACCCTTAATCAACTGTCAAGGCATCAGAGATTACCTTAGATGTGTTCTTTACCTACTTTTTCTCATTGGCTGGTTGTACCTGCTCCCTGCCAAGCCTGCAAGAACACTGAATCACTCTTTGAAGATCCTGCTGTCTGTTAGAGGACTGAGACTCACATATCTGAGGCCATGCTGTCTGTTAGAGCAAGGTCATGAAAGTGAGTCAGATCCAGAGACAGCATCTAGATCTCCTGAGGTCATGCATTCCAGGTATGTAAATAGTTCAAATAGCATAACAAAATATTTATTTTTGCAGTTAGAGGCTTTTTTTCTATTTCGTCTCTGTCCTGTTGATTTTTGGTGTACTCAACACAATGTGTGTGGACTGACTCCAAGAAAGAAACTCCAGGCAGTTGTAGCTTCCCCAATGACTAATTCTTGATCATATCTATTCTAGGATAAGCATCCATCTGCCTTAATCAGTATATAGAGGCTCAGATTCTATTTTCCTTTCCCTTTATGGCACACAGCTACCTTGACAATGAAGCATTAAAAAAAAATTTTAAAAATTACTGTATTTAATGTGACAAACCAGCTTATGATGAGCACAAAAATGCATTAGACTTTTTTAATTCATAGTGTTAATAAGCAACAGGCAGCCTTCCACAGAAGCAGTGATTTGCAGTGTGCAGTTTATATTGCTTTCCCTGATTCTACACAGACCCCTCTTTTTTTTTTTTTTTAATNATTAGACTTTTTTAATTCATAGGGTTAATAAGCAACAGGCAGCCTTCCACAGAAGCAGTGATTTGCAGTGTGCAGTTTATATTGCTTTCCCTGATTCTACACAGACCCCCCTTTTTTTTTTTTTTTAATCAGAAGAGTCCCTGTTTTCAATTGAAACATTTGCAGAATAGTCAGAATCCAAGAATGAAATTTTACTTCTAAAAAAATCTGCACTCGGATTAATACTGCAGGCCAGTTTTTACTTAAGATCCTCCTGGGGAACCTTAACCATCTCCAGCTCTGTCTACACCAGCAAGTCACAGGAATAACAGAAGTGGATCTTCAAGAATGAGTCACATGATGCTGAAGACTTGATGTCCAAATGTGTTTTGGAGGTTGAGATGGGGTTGTTAGAAATAGTATACTTTATTTCACAAAGTTCTAATGCTTGACTGAGGGTGTAATTTTGGATCTCAGTCCATTCCTAAATTTTCATTTTCATTTCAAATTTTCATAAATTTTCTCAAAATATTAAAAGGCTCAAAACTTCTGGTCTAGTAATTTAACTCTGAAGAGTGGAACTATTGGAATTCTTGCAGACTCTCTCTATTTCAGTTGGAAAAAAATGTCCCTCCACTCCTCTCAATCCTTAAAGTTCCCATAATAAAAAAAAAAAAAAAAAAAGAATTAAAGAAAAAAAAAATCTCTGTGAAGCTGACCTGAAAGGGATACATTATTTTCCCCACAGAGAAAACTCTTGTGGCAAGAGATGAAGCAATGCAAAGTGTTCCACTCAATTGTTGAATGGAATCATTTAGCTGGAATCGTTAAAGTCTTATTCACTCACGCAGCAAGCAAACTGAGAAACCTGCTGATTCAAGGGAAGTTTGATTATTTTATAGACATCATTCTTCAGCCAATTAAGGAGAAGCAAAGTTTGGTGCTGTTTTGCTGTGGGGGGCAGGAAAATAAGCATTTAATTTTCTGGTAGGACAAACTCTTATAAATTGAGAAGGGGGGAAAAAATGAAAATAAACCAAATTTATCCTAATATTTTTTGATGAACCAGGTACCCAATGCTTCTTTTTTTAAGGTTAGTGAAATGTAATAAACTGTAGGGATATTGTGAGTTTTACAGCAATTACTGATGAGTCCCTTCTTATTTTAATTCTCCTGTGTTTGTGAGATTGATAGTTACCCCACTGGCATTTATGCCATGTGTTTTTGTGGTTATTTTGTTTGTTTGCAAGAATACCTAAGGAAGAGATTTCATCTGCAATTTGTACGTCACAGTACAAATACTGTTTATGTCACTGTATACCTGCCTTGGGTGGTCTGAAATGCATGTGTTACAACAAGAGGAGGAAGTTAGTTTTCCAAGCCACTGAACAATCAATTAAAATGAGTAAGAAGGAGGAGGAATATGAGTATCATTTTCACACAAGTGTCCTTTGCTGGAGAGCATTTGTTCTTCTTCAAAAAAAAGAGTCCACCATGTAGCTGGATAATAAGACAAGTTGTAAGGTTAGACTTTGCACAACATGCAGTCTGTATAACTGCACTTGTGCAGACACAAGGTAATGGGCTGCGGGCTTCCTGACTAGTGTGACTAGTCAAAGAGCTGATGGGAAGGAGAAATAGCACACACAGTTCTTCATTCAGGGAGAATTGCAAAACCAGGAAGAAAGAAGTAGATAGAAACAGAATAGCACTACTTCTTCTGACTTGTGTTAACACCCTTCCAACAATATAAAGGTTGCTGAATACTTTATCATACTGTCCTACTGTGTTCTCATTAGCATCTCATCTTCTGAAGTGCAGGTCACTTAATTCCCAAACAGTAATTTAGAAACTAATGTTTATAACTTTTTAACAACTTTTTTAAGTCAGAATGACAACCCTTAAAATGTATTTTCAGAGAGGTGCAAATACCCATCATGGCAAGCACAGAAAGGCGAAGAAATACTGTCTTTTCTGTTGTCCCTTTAGGTGTCTTTAGGCAAACATCTTTTCTATCTGCTAAATCAAGGTTAGATGCAGCCACGAAGTTGAGATGCTATGTATCTCCAAAAATAACCTGTCCAGACAGCTGTCAGAAAAGGAACTAAAAAGAAAAGCTGATTTTGTAATAAAGAATATATACCGTGTGGCTTTTATTCAATCTATACTACTACTAACATAGACCAAAATAGTATGTGTGTGCGCACACATACAAAACCATGCAAAGGTAGGAAGAAAGAGCAGGTGTTGCAGTAGCCACAACCACAAGAAGGATGAAGTAGATGTTGTGGTGGGTGTTGCAAAGCTTCAGCTGGGCATAGAAAGCTGATTTTGCGTAACTAAGAGGCTGATGAAGAGAGAAGGGGGGACAGAAAAAAAGTTCTTACCTAAAAGAAAATAAACAAACAAACAAACAAGAACGGAACAAGAACTTGAGAAATAATGCAGAATCTTGACTCTTCTCTGGCAATAGATAACATCAGCTCAATCTCAGCCACAGCTTTACTTACTTTCAGTATAGAAGCTTAGGAAATATTGTGTCCTGTAGTCTTTGGTATTGAAGTCACACATGGTGTGTCACCCTGTTTGCACTTTTGAGTTAGTCACACAGTAAATTAGAATAGTTTTTCAATCTTCTTCCGTTGCCCCTGTCCTTAAAATGCCTACTGGTGAGCAGACTAAGTCAGCTAGTCTGACTGCTGAGAGGTGATTATTCCCTCAGCTGGTGGTCCTGACTGGTGTGGGTCACAGCCCCCACTCCTCAGAGGAGAGGAAACAGTGTGCCCATATGGCATTCTCCACTAGGAGGTCCACAACGCACACTGTCCTTGACAAGGCTAAGGAAGCTGCCTCACCATACCCTCAGAAGTGGCAGTAGGGTGGAGTGATGTGCCTAGTAAAGGGGGAGCACCCCAACCCACCTCAAGGCGCTGGGGACCGAAGGTGCGCTGGGGGTGTAGTTGCAGAACCGCTGCGATACTGAGCTCTTGCTTTGCCTCCTGATTCCTGGGACAGACCTGAGCCCCCTGTGCTGTTCAAAGCAGCCTAGATCCTTCTGTGGCTAAACATAAACAGAGCACTGCCCCCACATTGTAACTGAGCTGGGTAAGTAACAAGCAGCCACACATTTCCAATAACACTTGAGAATTCCCATGCCAGTGGAAATTTCTCTTGGACCTTCCTTGCTGTCCTATGACTCCCCTATGATTCTTCAGTGATGCAGAAGGTCTGAGTCACGAATCTAGCCCACACCAAGCTGCTGCATATAAATAACATTGCTCTGAATACTTTGTCTCAAAGGATGTTGACAGAATTTTAAAATATTCTTCACAGAAAAAAACAGCCTTAGTCATATACAAAGTCCTATAAAAGCACTTCCTTTAAATGAATTGCTAATTGGAAAGTGTTTAATGCTTATGGTTCACAGCTTAAGACATTTAATTATTTTTTAAAAATTTTAAATAAATTAGTGAAATTCTGTTGCTAAGCTAATTAGGCAACTGCCTTTCATTACTGTGCTGCTTCAGCTTCTTGCCAGCTTGGATTTTTACAAGTAAAATGAGCATGATGATTCCAGATTTGTTTCTAGCAACCTGATACACTGAACCCTTATATCTGGCATACCTCAGCAATTAGTATAATGTCCAAATGTAATGGGTTTGCTGGTACATCATCTGAGCTCCACCTCTGGTACCTCATGTAATTAACTAAACAAAATAAACCAAGCATGCTTTGTAGAAGCAGAAGCTTACTGACAGCAAGACATATGAAAGCTTGAACCCTGCTTTGCTTCAGCTGTACATTCTTTCCTAACAACGTTTGTTCTCTTTCCATGAATAATAAGGTAAACAAGAGTGAGTAACAGTTTGAGCAGAGGATTGTTGTACACATGTAGAAGATGAGGTATACACTGATAAGAAGGACTCCATCATCAGTCTGTGCAATGCAAATTGGCAAATTTGGAAGTGTTCAAGATCAGATTAGATGCGGCTTTGAGCAACCAGATCTAGTGAAAGATGTCCCTGCCCATGGCAGAGAGGTTGGAATAGAAGATCTTTAAAGGCCCCTTCCAACCCAAGCCCTTCTATGATTCTATGGTAAAGGACTTGATCATTAGGGTGCCTGCATAAAATCATTTATTCTACCACTTGCCTAAGTTTGCCCCAAAGCATGCTGCTCCTTAGCAGGTCAGCTGTGAAATAGAGATAATGGCTTCTCTGTGAGAATAAATACATTTAGAGAGAAGGGCAACAGGGTAAAATAGGGAGAGCAGTGCAGACAGCTAAAACAAACTTCTGATCCTTTCCATGATGCAAAGAAATAACTAAATTCTGCAGCAATGTGGACATAAGATCACCTCAAAACTCCCTTTTCTTAGCTTGCATCAGATTTATTTTTTCATCTTTGAACTCATTGCAATCATAAAGCACTTGAGAAAATAAATAAATCAATAACTCAACTCCTCTGCCCTTCGACCGAAAAAAAAAACATTGCTGGTGTTTTCTTCAATTGAAAGACTGAAAAAAGCGGAAGTATACTACAAGTTGAGTAATAAGCATGCCTTCCACAATAAGTACACTTTGCAAGACTCAAGGCAAGATAACAGGATAAGAAGCCCTCTACAAAGTGGTAATGGATACATTGTTCATGATAATACCAGCAATAACAGCAAGTTGCATTTTGCAATAATGTATCTTCTTGTACAGATGGTAGTGTTAAAACTCCTCTGTGCTCTTTTTTCTTGCTATGAAAAATGAGTAGTAAACATTAACGAGTGCTTCTGTCTGGTGTCTCGATTCTCTGTTTGAAAGATGCCACTTTTAGGTAAAGAGAGCTTCAAAAGCCTGCCATTATCAAATGAAATAAAATCAGTATGAGTTTAGGCATTTGTACTCAGAACCCTTGTTGGATCTGTAGCAACATTAGCATACACACCAAAAAAAAAACCCTAAAAAAGCAAAAAACCCACACACACCAAAAAAATAAACAAACAAAAAAAACCAAACCAGCAAACCCAGACGAAATTTACTACATTATTTCATTCATTTCTTGCTTTGGATGCAATTTTGTGCTGAAGGGCACCAGTCAAAACTCCTTACTGTGTAAAATTTATCATGGCTGATCCTCTGTATAAAGGCAAAGAAAAAAATATATCAGATCTCACTGTCATTACCCATTCTTCTAAAAGAGCAGTGAGTAGCCAAGTAGCTGTAGACTGTAGTTGGAGCCATGATCTCCATCCAGGCTCGGTGCCTGGATGAGGGCAAGTCCAAGGCAAACCGCAGATGTGTGAGGAGTTCGTGCTGATGCCATAGCTGCAACTCAGCTGGTGTTCCTGCCTTAACATCAGAACTGAACAGCCTGGGCATTTTGATGAAGAAATGGACCAAAAACCTGCAGATGGTGTTCTTTTAGTAACTGTATTAATTCAATAACCCTAGAGTAGAAAGAAATGGAATATTCCAGAAGCCTGTGCAGATATATCAAGTTGCTCACAGCTGGAGGTTAACTGATAGTGCAATGACCCAATGGAAAATTAAATGTAGTATTTCCAAGAATTTTTAACACCTGTTTTTCTGTTACCCTGTAGCTCACATGGAACTGCAGTGCTTAAAGGAGTCAAAGAAGAAAAATCAGAAACATCAGACAAACAAGCAGCAAATGTCAAGAAGAGTTGGGGAGAGGAAAGTCCAAACTCTGCCCGTCAAAGGGCAAGCCCACACAGAATTTGGCAAGCAGTCAGCAAAGGCCCTTCCCATGCTGCCTGTGCCGTGGAGAGGGGCGCGAATCTGAATCTTTTCATACACTAGTAGCTCACTCCATTTCCTAGTAGTTCACCAGAAGGAATCCTCATGACTTGCTCAGATGGTGACAACTGAAGTTCTGAATCTTTTATTTTCATCCCTACACGATACAGGGAAACTCTCTCTAAAAGAAAACTCTCAGAGCCTGCCATGAGCAATTGTTACAGGACCTGGCTCTTAGCCCTGGCCCTGGTTTATTTCATGAGAGAAAATAAAGTCTTATTCCAATATCCTTTTTGCAGATTTTTTTTTCAAGTTAACAAAAAACATACCTAGTAATTTAGGATAGACCTAATTTTATCAGAGAGGAAGAACTTAAAGGTGAATTAATAGAGAAGGTCATAAAAATAAATTGCTTTTTATTTATAGCCCTTTTAGTACCTGGATATGGTAGGGTAAGCTCCTTCATCCACCAGTTTATTGTGGTATTATTTTTATTTAGTATGATTTATTTTGCGTTTATTAAATCTTAATGATGGGAACTCTTCTCATAACTGTCTTCAAATATTAGTCAGGTTTGGATCTGTAGGCATTCAAAATTTAAGAAAAGAAGGTGGTTGTTTTCAGATGTTGAAATCTGTGATATCAGCTCAGAAGGTGATTTTTTCCCCCCTTTGGTGCTAAATGGAAAAGATTACCATAATTTTTTTCTAGGTCTTTAACCTAAGTTTTTTTATGGAATGAAACACCAATGAAATTAGTAGCTTTGAAATTTCAGAAGCTTCTGGGGAGGGAAGCAAAAAATGAACAGTAAAATGTTAACACGTAATGATATTTTAATTATTTCCATGGTGTTAAAACTGTGAGGGAGTCCATAAACAAAACAGCAACAACAAAAAAACCAAAGTTGATAAATACAACAGAGTTTGTGTTTTATTCTTGTTAATGCAATTTTCAAGACAGCGCTCTCAGTGGTTGCGCTAGCTCTGTCCCTGGGTAAGATTTAAAAAGAGAAACTAACTTCAGTACAGTATATTGCATGAACACGACGTGCCATTCTTACCTTCAGAAACCATTCTTTGGTGTAGTAGATGTTCTCTGGATGCAAAGTCTCCAGAGACATTCATCAGCAAATGAATGTTATTAATGATGAGTTTAGCCTTACTCTGCCTCAATTCATGGACAGATATCAGTATTACAACTCCCTATGGAAATGAACAAGGAACCTTTATGACCCCATCTTCTTTTATCTTTCTTTTTCCATTCTACATTTTCACCTGGAAGTGCCTAGAAAAAATGACCGTAACTAGGGACACTCAGATATATTATTGGCTAATCTAAATGGAATGTTATCTGCACTTTTATGTTTAGATTCAGTGAGCCTCTTACAAAGGTTAGCAGAATCATATATGGGTTTTATTATGTCATAGTAAAGAAACATTTTAAATATAGAAAAAAAATGCATTTATTATGCAAACATGCACATCTTTTTTTTTAAAAATATTATCAACACCCAAAGGTAAATCTGAGTTTTGCATTTATAACTCATTTTCAGGAGAAATTTAAAGCCATAAATATGGCAGTCAAAGGTTATATCTCTATGGGTCCACAAAACATTTGATCTACACGCAAGAGAACTCCACAGCAAAATGTACTCATTTCACTCCGCTCTAAGGTATGGTGTATTAAATAAATAAATAAACCCACAAAATCCTTGGGAAAGAAATATTTGTTACAAATATGTAATCTTCATTCTTATTTTTTCATACTTACCTATTGGTGACACAATCACATATAAATGTGATTTGATCAATATCAAATTGTTTTCTGTAATTGTGTAAAACAGATTATACATAAGGAAACTTTCTAATGAACTTCCCAGTAAACTTCATAACAGACAGCAGATTTCCATCACAAGCATACAAGTATTTCCAATGTCCCCAGTATAGAGTAAGCCTTCTTCTCTCATTTTAAAAGTCATCAGAAGTGTCATCCCAAAGGCAGGAGAAGATTGAAAAAGTTTCTTGATAGCAAGCATGTAGAATACATTGCCTTGCATTAAAAAATTGCAAATGTTTCCCATTACATCAAATGCAATTTTCTTCTCCAACTCCTAGGAGGTTTTGAAGATGATTCCATTCCTATAAATTTTACAGACATGTCAAGCTACCATTTCTCAATAAAATAACTTTGCTTATTTGACTTCAGTACCACAAGTCTCTATCTTTGTCATAGTCTGTATCTCTTAAAATTCCACAACAAGGCATTAAGCCACATTTAATCATTTTTAATCAAGAAACTATTAGTTTTTAATGAAGTAAGGCTGCAGGAAAAAAAAAAAAAGTTGTATCATTTTACTATTATAACTTATAATGTCAGTGGATTTAGTACTCCTGGAAATAAAATTGAATTTCAACAAGTTTGGCAATGCACATTGCCACACAGTGCAAGCACTGCTGAAGATAACCACAGGTCTCTGCCACGGGAACTGGGGTGTGATTCATCTTTGGGACATGCAGTAAAAGGCTAACAGTCACAAATGTCTTCTCAGGGTCTTTTGATGTAGCTGTGAGGAATTATTATGTTGGAAACACTAATCTCTCTCATTTTCACTTGTAAACCAAGACAGCATGTGAACAAAGGCTTTTGGAGGTTAAATAAGATGTATTGACTGACCGTGTCATTAGTCCTTAGCACTGCACATGTCTGGATTTGGAGAATATATTTCTGCTTAGAAAAATGCAGAGTTTTATAGTAAAAATATGTAAATCAATGGAATTAGAGCACTGTTGCATCATTCAACCGCTGCCAAATTGACTCAGGAAAGTTTGACTTTCATAGCTCTATGTGACAATGGGCAAGTATTTTTGACCTCTATGGGATTTTTCCTGTCACATATTTGTGACAATACTATCACACACACAATTCTGTACTGAGAAGTGCATGCATCTAATGCTGTCCATCCTTATCACAAAGTGTCCCCTGTTAGGTAACATGATGAAAGCTGCCCCCCACAGAGAAGGCAGTGCAGAGGAACACCACAATTGGCAAAATCCCAGTACCACCCTGCCCAGTTCCTCCAAGTGCCCCACAAGAGCCATCAGCCTGTGAAAGATTCATCCCCATGGACACAAAGGAGCACAGAGGTGTGATGACAGCGGGGACCCCAATGCCCCAGTCAGAGACATGAGGGCCTGTCCCAGCCCCGCGGCTGTCCCAGGGCAGCCCCAGCTCCATGTTCCAGGGGACACCCAGCACCAGGAGTCAGCAAGGACGCTCTCTGAGTCTCCCCTCAGAACAGGGGCACCACCCAGGGGTACAGGGCTTGCTGTGGGGTGCAGGGAAGAGCATTTCAGGACTGCACAGGACTTACTATAGGATGTTTAGGGGAGGTAATGAAGGTGGGGAAAGGGAAGGATCACAGTGGTTTGGGAAGGAACAAGTGTGGGAAAACAGACGGAGATGGGGAGAAAAGGAAGCAATCCTGTGCAAACAGGTGCTGGGATGGACGCCTCTCTGGCCATGCCTGCACCTGACCAGCACAGTCTGTTGTGGCTTCTTACTAAACTCCATGTCTAGTGATTTTCCTGGGTGCGGGGCTCCCTGGGCTGTGTTCAGGTGTGTGTGGGGGAGCTGCATGCCAGGGGTGGACACAGGGGTGGGAGTCCCATGTGCGCATGGTGTGCTGTCAGCCTGTGACTCTGGCCAGCAGCAAACTGGACCAGCTGGCAAGTGGGACGTTTGGCCTGGGGGCTGGGGGCTACCTCTGGGAGAAGGGCACCTGGACACATAAGCTACTAGGGGACCATGTGCTGCAGGCAGTGCAGGAGGCACCTTGGGAGAGTGAGAATCCAGGCCCAGCTACTGGACAAGCTAAATGTCTGAGCCCATGACTGGGAGATGCACAGTGTGTGACTCACTAGACAAGAAACAGCTAACCAGGCACCATTAACACTGTATATGTGACTCACATTTTTGGTATACACCCTCAACTCATCTATGGCATCATTACTCAATGAAATAGCAATTACCAAAATACGGAATTTAACATTTCAGATTTGAGTCTATGTAACAAAATTATAAATGGTGATTAATGTTGTCTAGCTGTATTTCCTTTTATAAAGTGATTTCCAACTCTTCATGAAAGTTTATTAGATAATGGGGAGACTCTTGAAATAGATTGAGCCTATCTAAAAAGGACTGGATTCAGATAAACCAAAACAGAGTACACTTTCCGATGCTTAAACTTTTAAAAGTTTATAGGGAACAGGAAAGTAAAGTGTGGTGGAGAAGTGACGGATCAGTATGATTTGTCACCTTACTGATGAAAGGACCAGACTTGTTCAGCCTGGAGAAGAGGAAGCTTTGAGGGGACCTAGCAGCATCCCCCTAAGCTTATAAGGAGATGTTGAAGAAGACGGAGCTGAGGTCTTCACAGTGGTGCATGGCAGGAGAATGAGGGACAATGAGCACCAGTTGAAACAGGAGAGCTTGGGACTGGATACAGCAAAACGTTTTTCACTGTGAGGACAGGCACGCAATAGAGCCAGTGATCCAAGCAGGCTGTGAGGTCTCCAGCCTTTGAAGTTTTCACAACCTGACTGGGTAAAGCCCTGAGATACCTGGTCTTACCCCAGAGTTGATGGTCAGGGTGTCACAAAGCCAGAGGCTCATGTGGGCTGGGATTGGTGAGAGCTGCCCATGGGGGTGGCAGGGCATGGGCCCCACAGCCAGGGCCTGTCCCACTGCCCCATTCAGGAGCAGGACAGCTGGTGGGAGCCAGGGCATCCCCTACCCTGGTCATTGGGCACCTCCCTGGGGATGGGGATGGGCTGAGAATGGGCCAGGACGTGGGTTCATGGGTGGGCCCATCTCAGCTGAGCCTATGCCCTGGCAGGGCAGGGCTGTGGGGAGCTGGAGACCAGCCCTGCTGCAGCATCGCTGAGGCAGGAACTGATGGCCCCAGGGGGCTGCAATGGTGTCCTGGGACATGTGCAGGATGGGAGGAGCCCCAGGGGCTGGGTAGGGGCAGTCAGGGCTGTGGGTACCCTCAGGGCCTGGACACCAACCTTACTTCGAGCAGGAGATTGGACCACCAACCTTTCAATCTGAATTATTATATGACACTATAACCGTGGGAAAGGCAGCATAAAATCTCTTTTTCTTAAAATGAAATGCAAACAAACAAAAAAGAAAAAGAAATATTTGAAGACTGAACTTTTAACTTTTAATAATCAAAGAACAGGCTCAGCAAATGAAGTCACTTTAAGCAAGGTATATTGACCATAACCTGTTTGAATGGTGGCAACACAAATGGCAAAATACCATAATGCCACTGCACAAAATGCATAGGAATGACAGAACAGACCTAGTAATGAAGAAGCAGTGCTGTCACTAGAGGGCTTAGTCAAATATAATGAATGCATTATATTTGTATTATGTTTGTATTAAAACCTAGCATGGAGTACATTTCCAAAGATAAGTAGGAAATGTAATATTAAGTATTAGCCAAGTGATTGTGAATCTGGCAAGCTTAAAGTACAAAATTCCTGATAATAATTGGAAGATCTAGTTATTCATATGGATAAATAACATAAAATTTAGTTCAGCAATAAAATTTTAGACTGTTGCTTGAAGCAATTAATCACAAAGCTCAAATCTATACACTAAAACCGGTTGAAAACTGGTTTATAACCATTTAGTGAGCACAATTTACAAAATTCAGTTAGCTGCATAAAACTGAAAAGCAAACAAAAATATCCACTATATTATTGATTAACTTCTAAGAAAAGAATTATGGGAAAATGAGGAAGAGTTTTATCGGAACATCAAAATGAGTAAAGTGTTTGCATGCAATACTGAGAATGTTTAATGACACCAAAAACTCCAAAAATAATCTAAACCATCTTTAACAAGACTACAAATAAAGGCAGCATGTGTAAAAAAAAGTGTAAATGAGATCCTAAAACTAAAATGACTGCCTACAGAGACTGGAATTTCTGTCTAGAGCTATAAAAGCACACAGATTATAAAAAGTTAAATGAAAAAACATAATACATGAATCTAAAAGGCTATTTATGAACAATTTAGTAACAACATCAAAAGCAAGTAAAATTTTTTTTAAAGACTTTAGAAGAATATCACAACAGAGACTGAAAAGCCAATAGATGATCAAGATACAGCACTCAGGAAAATAAAGACTGTCAGGGAAAAAAAGATAAACCAGAAAGGTGTATAATATATTTTGCACCAGTGTTTTTTATGAAGACATTAAAAAAATTTCCTTTATGGAATATATTTTTGTGTAGTGAGAGGAGGATCTGTTTCAAATGGTAATATGTACCATTTTAAAAGAAATCAGTAGCATTAATAGCAGTAATCACTACAACCAGGTTTTTTTGCCACAAGAAGCTAAAAGAATTCATCGTCAAACTACTAACAGTCATTTTGTAGTTAGTGGTGTGTGTACTCAGTTCATTAAGTTGGCTTCAGTATGAAAAAATGGCAGTCAATAAAAAGTGATGCTAATCATCAAAGCATTCAGGGGGCTTCTCAGAAATTATAGTTCAATAAATCTGACTCATATACTGGAAAAGCTAGCTGAAAATATACATTTGACAATGGTCAGAAAGAATATTGGGAAATATGGACATGTGGTCTGAGTACGGCAGCTGTTCCTGCGTTTCTGTCTGTTTCTCATGTGAAATTATCCATAATACCATTCAGTTTCACAGACAAACATAAGAAAATCATCAATATAAAAGATGTTAATGTATTCCAAACCACCCAACCTATTGTAACTGATCCCTTTTCACTGGTTGAAACACAGAGAAACTTCAGTCATTTCATGTACCTTGGATTTACACAGGCAGATATAGAAAATGGATTGTGAAAGTGATTGGATCATTTGGCATATAAATTTGTATTGCATTATCTGCCTGATGCTATAATGAAAAGAAAGAAAGTCAGAATAATTACCTTTTGTAAAAAGAAAATACAGTCATTTCCTGCATTTTTTATATCAACTATAGGCTTTAGATGTATGGTTTATTCAGTGTAATGTCTTCATGTGTCACTGGAGGAGAGGAATTTTGTTATTTGCTAATATTTGAGATATGTTCTTTTTCTCTTTTTTGTGTAATCTCTGTCTTAAGGTACTTGAGTAAAGTTGGATAGTTCACAAAAAATGTTTAGCAAGATTACATGAAAAAAACATTAGTTGTCTCAGCAGAATACTTTAGGTGCTCCCTTGACTTCAGTTAGGAACACAGGGATACTTTGAAAGCACAATATTACTTCATTTTCCAGGGAAGAACATGGTGGTGGTAGGCATGAAAATGGAAGTTTTTTCAGGAAGAAGTGGGAAATCAGTGGTAACTTCAGAGTAATTTGCTAGAGGCTGAATGGCTGTTAACTGCATTACCAAGTTGCTGATTTACATGTTGTACACTTACAATCAATTTTACAAGGAAGTCTGTGAGTCTAAAGTATTTACTTTATTTAACAGTTTTTGCTTGCTCAAAGTATTTCTGTTCTTCCTTGAGGTGCTTACCAACAGGGAATGTTTGTGGCTAATATCCACTTTTCTGAAGAACGACTTTTTGACTCTATATGCAAGGAGTGCACATAACCTTTTTTTATATTTTTTAGTCTTCCCTTAAACAAAGCTTCTTTCAAAAGCCCTCTTGGTCATGCTGACCCTACAGATATTTAGGCATGGCTATGTGGTCCACTGGACAGGGAGGGACATAGGTGGTGAGTTCTTGCATTTCTCTGTATGAATGTAAAAATATAGGGGGCATTTTTTCTTTTCCTATTACATTCAATTTTTACAGTAATTGCATATCAATTTACAATTAATTAATTGGTTTTATCAGCATAACATGTATAGAAGTTATCAGTTCTTTCCTGAATTTATCTTCATGCTATATTGATTTCAACCCACTCCAATTGCATATTCTACATCAATTTATAATATTTGAATCTGTTGATGAAGATATAGTATTTAAAATTTATGTAGTTAGTAAAAACAATTAGATATCTTTTCCAGGGTTTTTTGAAATTATGGATTAGTTTGATAAAAAAATCAGATTAGATTTCTATCAGCAACAAAAAAACTTGAGATGGTAAGTGCTTAATAATTGATCTCAGTTTAAGCACTGTTGTGCTGTTGTTGTCTTTGTGAGGAGCTATTTTTTGCCAGTTAGAAGCTCTTTTTTTTCCCTGCTTAGTAATCTACAAAGCTGCATCTTGTAACATATTCTGATTAAAAGTGCTAGGCTCTAAGGTCCAATTAAAATAAATCTGCTCACAAAAAGAATTTATATGCTTTGGCGTAATAATAATTTTGAATACCCACACTGTTTCAGAAGCCTTTCAAATTAGCAAATAATGATGGATTTAATTTTCAGCACTGATCTTGACTATCTACACTTTACAATTTGTGATGTCAAATTAAATTGATGAAAAAATTCAGGATGAATTCTATATAAATCTTTTGAAATAAAAAAGAAAACAACTATTATATGGGATTAACAATAACCTGCAATCTACAAACAGTAGTAAAAGAATATTTACCAGAATTTTCTGAATTATTGAAAATCATAATTACTAAGATGAAAATTGGAGGATTTGTTTTGTTTTGCTTTCAGCTTTAAAGTGTAACTTTCAAGTGGGTGAATTGCAATTCCTGCGTCCAATCCCAGGTTGTTATCTAAAAAAATAGAAGAAAAAAGAAAGGATGATCTTGTGGTTATGGCAGCGTGTCTACTTGACATGTACATAATATTAGTCTTTATAGAAAAAGAACAAAAAGATCAGTTAGATGACTTACCAAAGTCCAAAATTAGCACTGAAATGAAACTGGATACGGTAGCTACTTACATGTAAAGGTGTTTTTGCAGATGCTCTTTGATCTGAGAGTTCCCCTGATTTCAGCACATCTGGCTATGGTGCATGCACCTATAGGTTTGACATGGCTTTTGCCTAAGCATCACTGAATTCTAAAGACTATAGGAATAACCCAAAGGTCACTTGAGTTGATCTATAAACAACTTTTCCACATGTCTAATGATGCTAACAAGAATGAGGCGTTTGTGAATGGAAAGCACGGGTTCTCACCACTACCTACCCTACACATCCTAGTGATTAGAGCCTCAAACTAGTAAGTATGTATTTACTTCCCTACTTGAAATGGAGTTCTAAATTTATATTTCTCCCTCTGATTTTGTACAAAAACTTTAGTAGGCTGGATAACTTTCTCCTCTGGAAATAGTATGAAAAACTGCAGTTTAATGGTTAGGCTACTGACTGTCTTCAGTGTTACTAGACCCAAGCCACTCAAGCAATTCTGCAATTTGCATTACATTGCTATTGAATGAAACAAAAAAAACATACTGGCTGACTAAAATCCAAGACTCCCTTTGGTAGGGAATGCATAATATAAAACTATAGAATCATATTCTTTTTTTCTCACCTTCTGTCTACAGGACAGGGATTCAGCATCGCAAGAATTACACAGGAGAGATAAAACATTCTCAGTCCCCAGATAGTCCTTCTGCTGGAAGTTAAGGAGCTTTCGTAGGAAGCATAGCTTTGAATCCCAGTTTGCCCCGGAACACTGAACCAAGGTATCGCTCTCCTTAATGATCCTTTAGATAACTGTATAAAAAAAGGCAAGATTCTTGTACCACTGCCATCAGAAAAACAATTAATTCAGCTGAATTCTGACTAACAATCCTCTAAATGAATTTCAGGCTCCAGTTTCTAAGCAGTAGTTTTTATACTTGAGGTACGGTACTGAGTATTGCTCAGTAGCCTCAGTCTGAAGATAGACTCTGAAAAGGAGGAGTATTTTAATGGTATTTTATCAGCCCTGTTTAACTTAAAAGGCACCTAAACATTTAACTGGATCTAGTCTTAAGAAGATATTTGCAGGACTATCTTCTGATATGTAACCAGCTCTGCTTAAATGTAAGGGACAAACAATGCAGAACAAAAAATTGGTACTACCTTATCTAATAGGCTGCTCAAGTTATTATCCCTTACTATTTCAAGAAAAAGATTTTTTGTTTCCATTTAATCCAGCACGAAGTGGAGATTATTTCATGTTCTGACTCAAAGGAAAAGTGTTATTTAATAACCACCACTACTAATTCCCGCATCATGCATATTTTCCTTGAGGGTCTCCAATCTAGATTTAATGCCTCCATCTTTCCTTCCTTCCACACATCATTTATAAGATCTGACAGGATCACAGTCCAGAGTAATATGGCTGCAGGGCATGTAAATAAATATTTAACATCTACTAAAGGAAAGATATTTCTTTTGTAATAACACTGAATTTTACAAATGCAAGTCATAAGAGTCTGCAGATGCTCCATAGCACTAAATGAGGTTCCATTCACATGATGGAATTCTCTCCAAGTGGAAAAACAAGCAAACATGGTCTTTAGAAGTTGGCCAATCACACTATCCCCAGTGCTAACAGCTCTTACTGCTGTCAGGACAAATTGCACCTGTACTCTGGAATGCCTCTGAGAGCCTCAGTACTGAGAGCCTCACTACTGCGAGCCTCACTACTGCATGACCAGGACAATTTATACTTTTCTCTATTTTTCCTAAATAAAGAGCATGGAGAGAGGATGAATTCATGTATATCACAAAACTACAGGTACCCAGTATGTCTACATAACTTGTTATTTCTGGATTAATAACCTGCTTATGACCAGTTTAATTTATTTTTACATTATCAATAGCCTCTTTCTTCTATATGTGAGGGATGTAAGAGGATATGATCTTGACCTTCTTTTTGTGAAGTTTACTGAAATTTCATTTTCATCTACATGGAGCATCTAGTAAGAAGGTGGGAGATATGTTCCTTACACAGGGAAAACTTGTGCACAGCTATTGTTTTTATTAATGGTGAATTCATTCCTAAGGAGTTACTGAAAAATTGTCATAAAAGATTCTCAGAAACAGAAGACATATCTAAGAATATATCCCTCACAAGAGACTCCTAATTTCCATCACAGATTAAAAGATATTTTGCTGAAGCCAAGAATGTGCAAGTCAAATCACTGATCAGTCAGACTGGGAGCAGTGTTGGAGCAGACTGGGAGTGTGTAATGTTAGGGGGTTACCAAATTCAGTAGACTAATAAAGAGGCTGCCACAGCCCTGTGCCTGCAGATGCAACAGGTAGCAAAGATAAGCGTGTACTCTCAATAGGCACATGCGCACAAGCACACATATACAACATGCATACATACACAAATGGCCAACCTCATAGATCAGCACAGACAGACACACTCAGCACTCATGTGAACACAGACAGCACCGATGGCCTCATCCTGTTCCCCTCTCCGGCTGATAAGGATTCAGGTCCATCACTGGGAAATGCATTGATGTTATACAAAATGGACCCCTCCAGCAGCTGGGCTCAAACACGCAATCTGCCTGCACCTGGGGACAGATGAGCTCCCAGGGCCACGGTCCTACTACAGCCGCTGGTACAGACACATGCGCGTGCACACACACACCCAGAGTGGATCCTCCAGTAATGGGCTCAGACACTCACTCTGTCCAGTAGCTGGGCCTGCATCCTCACTCTCCCCAGTTGCTTCCTGCACTGCCTCCAGCACATCTTTGCACACACACACACACACAGGCAAATGGATCTCTCGGTTGAACTCAGACCCCATGGCCTCTCCAGGAGCTGGCTTCGACCTCGTGGTTGGTCCAGTAGCCATGGCACAGATGCCTTGTCTTCCAGTATCCAGCCTAGACCAGTGGTTACTCTCATTTCCAGCTGCCATGCACACACCGACATACGCACCCTCACACAGCACGCACACACACAACAGTCTCTCCAGGTGCTGGCACTACAGGCACACGGGCCCCCAGCTAGTAGTCCAACCCTGGAAATGGTACTCAGCTCCTCCGTCCAAACAGGCCACACAGCCCAGGGAGCCCTGCACCCAGGAAAATCACTAGACATGGAGTTTAGTAAGAAGCCACAACAGACTGTGCTGGTCAGGTGCAGGCATGGCCAGAGAGGCGTCCATCCCAGCACCTGTTTGCACAGGATTGCTTCCTTTTCTCCCCATCTCCGTCTGTTTTCCCACACTTGTTCCTTCCCAAACCACTGTGATCCTTCCCTTTCCCCACCTTCATTACCTCCCCTAAACATCCTATAGTAAGTCCTGTGCAGTCCTGAAATGCTCTTCCCTGCACCCCACAGCAAGCCCTGTACCCCTGGGTGGTGCCCCTGTTCTGAGGGGAGACTCAGAGAGCGTCCTTGCTGACTCCTGGTGCTGGGTGTCCCCTGGAACATGGAGCTGGGGCTGCCCTGGGACAGCCGCGGGGCTGGGACAGGCCCTCATGTCTCTGACTGGGGCATTGGGGTCCCCGCTGTCATCACACCTCTGTGCTCCTTCCTGGCCGTGAGGATGAGCCTTTCAGCAAGCCATGAGGTCAAACTGTAGTTAACACAGGCAGGGTCTGCAGAAGCACCTGAAGAACGGTGGCATGAAACCTCCATTTTTCTTCCACCCTTCCAAATCGAGAAAATTCCAAGTATATGTAAATCTGTAAAGGTGTTGTATAGGCCTCTCTTTTTTAACAGATTTGAGATCTCTTTATCGTGCCACAGATTAAGTTGGCTAACAAGTATAGAAGTATCCGTGTCTTACCCTTTACACATGGTTTTCTTAGAGTGGTTAAAAGAAGAAAGACAGT
Source organism: Balaeniceps rex (assembly GCA_013401315.1). Lineage (NCBI taxonomy): Eukaryota > Metazoa > Chordata > Aves > Pelecaniformes > Balaenicipitidae > Balaeniceps > Balaeniceps rex. The sequence continues at coordinate 8,235 of VYZW01003468.1, read as the reverse complement.
TTGCAAATGTAATATTCTTGTCCTGTCTTGAACATGATTTTTCTCAACCCCATCAAATGTAACTGGTGAGACTGCATTTCCCAAAGTAAATCAAGATCTTATATTTGACAGTCTAGGTGGAACCCCCCGGGACATAAAAGAATGCTCCTAGAAATATTAACATTCTTTTTTCCTCTATTTACATTTGCCCATTCCTTGAAGTGTCAGATAAGAACAGATATTTTCTATAGCCTTTCTAGCTAGGGCTTATTTTTTTTCAGTATTTGCTTTTTTTTTTAGTTTATAGAAATTTTGATAATAAACTTTTCATTTCTGGCTCATATATTTGCCTGTATACCATGATTTATCCTGTAAGTGTATTCTGTTCTTACCAACAATTAAAGGCAAAAGCTTTCAGATTCCATTATATCAAAAGTTTCAGAAGCTGATTAAAGTCAATAATGATAATTTTTAAAAAAAAGAACAGTGGAAAACTCCACAAAAGAAATAAAAAGAAAAAATATCTTCAAATAAAATTATAAACTTCAAATTAAGCAAATAGGTGAGAGAAGATGAAGCATAAAGCAATATCCATTTTCGTATAAGTATAGTTCATTAAAATTAAAGAAGTAACCTCATCACATCTGAGTTGATTGATTCCTTATTCGTTAATTAGCTAATAAAAGGGATTTTCTACTAAAAGTATTTTTGTGTAGGGGATGTTCCTTAGGATTTTCTTGAGAACCACATCCAAGATAGTGTTCCCTTATTCACACTAATCAAAAACAAAGGTCACCTCCAAAGGGGTTATTTAGGAAGACTTACGTCTTTTTAAATGAGCAGTGTAGTACGTTCACATGTTATTCTGTAATAATTCCAGATTTACGTCTTTCTGATTATTACAAAAGGACAGTAAATTGTATTTTGTAAGTACATATTCCCTCTAGAGATCTAAGGGTTAATTTATTACTTACTTTTGGTTTTGAATTGGATAAATTATGAGGTGTGACTCAAAGGCCAATGATAGGAGATTTTCAACTATTAATGTAGGGAGTCGAGTGCAGTACATGGACAGGAGTTATCCTTGCCCTATCTTCTCAAACCCCTCAATCTCTTGCCGCTCTGCAGTCATTTACTTGTGTGAGTGACAAGTGAGAAAGAATTAGGAGCAAGTGAAAATAAAAGCTTTTTTTATTCCCTTTGAATACGTAAAAATGGCTTAAGTGAATTCTGTGATTTGGCTCTGATTCCCATTCAAAGTGATGTTTTAATCCGGCCTAGGTATATTATCTTCTCAGGTGAAATAATGGACAAATTTGAGCACCTGTTATTGAATGTAAGTTCAACAAATCAACCAGCACTTCAGTTTTTCTGCTGTCAGCATTAGCTCATCCTGTATCCATGCTCTACTGCCCAAGAATGGTGCTTCCACAAGGCATAGCCTGTGTCTGGGAGGGAGATAAATATGCCATTTTGCTTCATGATAGGATACTTTGTTTCCACCAAACTTCTGATACAGCTATGCTTTATCAATTTTATTTTCCTAGCTCAAGGAAAAGAAGAACAAACAAACAAACAAAAAATAACCCCAGTATCTCCACACCCTGTAAAACATCACTGATGCTGAGAAAATAATTTCAGTGGGATAGAAGATCGGGAAAGAACTCTGTAGCAGAAGATTCATAAGAATAAACAGAGAAAAAAAATAGTTACTCAAAAAAACCTTGCAACTAGAAAATTAAAGATCTTAAGTCTGATTCTGATTTGAAGACATATATGCATTGATTCCTGTATTATTTTAGATTTTTTTGATTACAGACTTATACTTGGTTCATCAGAATCTTATTCTTACCAATCAGGAGGAAACAACAATTACCATTATTTTCCTTTCATCTCCGAGATATTATAGTAAAGAGCAGCACATGCGTTTAGAGTTGGGAAGGTGAAGTCCAAAAATAAAGAAAAAAAAGAGATAGGCAAGCATAGCAACATAACTGGGAGAGAAGGAAGAATATTTACAAATTAGAAAAGATTGAGAGGGTCACACAGATTTCAGTCATTTCTTTAGTGACAAAGAGACTAGATATAGTGCCAAGCAGTTTTGGTTTTCTTTCTGTTCCTCACCAAGGCTGACCCAATCTCACACTTAGTAATTACGTGTCTTTTATCACAAAAAAAGTACATCTTTGAAGTGAGACTCCATGAGCCAATTAGGCAGATTAGTTTCAAAACATGCAGGATGCAGCAGTTCTCATTTGTTGACCCTTGGACAGCTGTGTTAATGGCTTTGTCTCTAGATTATCAATGTATTAGCTCAATTACAGCTACTTTAGTTTTTAAAAATGGTAGGAACCTGATTAGCGTTCCCAGCCTAGCTGGAATATGCGGGCTGACTGTCCAGCTGTATCTTCTGTTGCTGAGTTTAAAAAACATAAAGAGGACAAAGACATAGTCAGTGGAGTGTCAGCTCAAAGTCCAGGTCTAAATGGATTGTGATTGCTTTAATTGGCTTTATCAACAGAAATTTTCTCTGTAAACAGTGTATTGTTTATTTAAGATATGACCAGCAACACTGTCAGAAAATGTACAGATTTTTCTCTTACTATATAAGAGCGATGAATGAATTCTAGCTTGATTTATTTTTTTAGAAAGTTTTTAATTTCTACATTTTTACTTTCAATATTGTGTTATGTATAAAGATATGTATTTTAACTAATGTGAAAATACAGAAGCAAATGCAGTAGTCATTACTCTTCAGTAGTCATATTTATGTCTTGTCTTGAATTTTAGAATTATTTATAATAAGGTAACCAATCTATAGCCATCCCTTTCCCTGCTGCAGTTATGGGGAATACTAAACTTGCAAACAAATAGTAGGACTTTAGTTTAATATTTCAACAGGAATAAGTCAGCATATCATATCATAACTTCCTCTCAGCCTGCTGAATATTAATATTGAATCTAGGTAAGGCCAAGAAAAAACTAAGAGTTGAAACATGGTGATCTTCAAAAGATACAGAAGCAATGTGAAGGTTATTACATCTTTTCCTCTGCTTGCCACTAATGTTATAGGGAAAAAGACCCCTAGACCAGACTTCTGCTATCACATTTGTGCTGGTGATGACTGTACTCCGAAATCTATTAGACCATTCCTGATGAGAGTAAAAACAGTTCAGGAAGACTGCACTGTGCAAAACGTCATCAGGATTAGAGTTCTGTGAAAAATAAATTTACGAACCTCAGCCTGATCTAGCCATATCCCAGGGGTGAACCAGGTTTATGATAATACTGGATTTTACTGCTTGCTAAAAAAATAGTTCTCACAGGATTTTTCACTTTGATAAGGCTTTTGTTGATTTTTTGTTGATGATGAATGAAAAAAATTTTTTGTATTTTTTCAATGAAACTTGAAGTGTGAAGAAAAATTAAATTTTACAGGGACAAAAGGAATGAGGGGGAGAGAGATGGAGGAGNAGGTATTCCACAGTAGCAGTGTGCAGGAATAGATAGACACCTCTAAAAAGTAATTAATCTCACCTTACTTAGAGATCTGAGGACAGTAGAAATCCCCTTCCAGAATTAATGAAAAGAAGGAGAAAAGTGACTTGATGTGTCAAATGACTCAGGTATTAAATACTGGCAATAGACTAGTAGAGAGTTATTTTCAAATAGTGTAAAACTAGTTCAATAGCACAATACATGCATAAATAACCATTAGGTTTATTGTGAGTAGGGGTACAAAATCAGAGCTGTCATGTAGCTAATGCATTTCTAATGAAAATGTTGGATTTTGTTATTGAGCTCATGGAGACTAAAAGCTCCATTTATTTTCTTGGACTGCATTCTACTATGACTGAAAAATATTCCTTCATCAAACTTCAGTGGTTCTAGATAAAACCTGCAGTGTAACCTTTGCTCTTTTTTTTATTAGTTGACTGCAATTATTATGTAGGAAAAAAATAATTTGACAAAAGAAATACACTATACTTGTGCTATGCAAAATTATAGTAATAGTTCTGATTTACATCAGACTAGGATCTAGGTTCTCAAAGAGCATTATTTAATCAAGTGTTATGGATACAGTTTTACTTGGATCTATTTTTGTTTAACACGTTTTCACTTTTCTGTATATATTCAAGCAGTTTCACAGTTTAGACATGTGACACATCAAATCCTCCCATTTTCCCCCAAATTATTTGTGACAAATTCACAGCTCTTAGCACCAGGCTTAGAAAGCTCTAGATGATGTATGATTTACGTGGTGAGCTCCTCAAATGATCAAATATCAGGTGACATATCTCTCTTATATACCAGTCAAACCTCATTTAATTCTGGGAAGGTAATCTTATTTTTTAAACTATTTCTTGCATTCTGTCAACAATTTACTTTTCCCTCACAGTGTTGAATACAAATACCTAGCAGAAAAAAGCCAAAAAAATTCATGGAAAAGCATATGCCACTGGGATGCAAGGAAGCTATTGATAGATGAGAGTCATGATGGAATTGTTTTCCATAATGCTGTGGAAATAAAAGAATAAGAACTGGAGGATTAGTGACTTTGCACAGGTATTCACTGTAATGCAATGGGTAGCACACTGGAAGATCAGGTTAACAGAGACATGCTGAAGGGTCAGAAAGCTATAGACAGCCATAAAATTGAAAATTCTCAGATGATTTCATAAAGAGTTGCTTCAGCACATTAACCGGGTTTTTGATGAGATTTAACTATCTTTTTTTTTTTTTTTGTAGTGTGTACAATTTTTTATACTTTAGTGTGCCTTTTCAAACTGTTTTAAAAGATGCAGAGCCCCAACTGGATTTCTTACAGGAAGACTTGAATCACTCTTTAAAAGCTTAAACCTAAATTTTTATTCTCCTCTGTTCGATTCTAAGCTGCAGCCTTGAAGTTTGAGAAGGCCAAGGATGCCTTTCATTTCTTTTGTTAAAGTATGGATTTCATGAACATAGCAGCAAGTATGCTTTTTGACTTTATGCGACTTCGATTACCAGAACGTTTTAGGGCCATTCTTTTAATCTTCTGAGAAGATTCTCTTGATGACTCAGATTGTAAGGATAGATCTCATTTACTGATCAGTGCAAGCAGACTAAGTTTCTGACACTTTTATATATACTCTTTTTTTAATAATCTTCCTAACAGAAGAGCTTAAGGAGATGAAATATAAAATAGACACTTAATTATGAATATAGAGAAACTGCCTGAATTAAATGAGGATTGTTCCCTATGAGCAGGAAAGCTTTAAAAGTTGAAATATGAAACATTTTTTTAATAATTAATATTTTAAACTTGAAATGAATCAAATGAAATTCAGCTGAAAGTTACCTGGAGAGCTCCACAGAAAGTGTATACTCAGTGCAGAAGATTTCTATGGACCTTCACGCATACATGCTAGGGAAAATGNATGGACCTTCACGCATACATGCTAGGGAAAATGAAAGTGAAGAGATACAAAATCTGTATTCAGTGCTGGAATTTTAAATTATTTGATTGGGATGAGAAAATATTTTTAGTGCTGAGTAAAAACTTGTCTGACCTTTTTTATGGCCCTATTTTTATTAAATGTAAAAGAGGCCAAGTGAATAGCTCTGAGAAGCATCTGCTTTCTGAAGCAAATTATTTTCTTTCTTTTGTTTTTGGGGACATTTA
>VYZW01003454.1:1983-17387 GCA_013401315.1 Balaeniceps rex | reverse complement strand
TTTCCAGGAGAGACAAATGCTAAGAGATGATGAATGGGGAGATATAAACAACATTCATGTTGATAACATACATGGAGAGAAATCAGAATGCAAAATGTTGCAAAGAAAAATGGAAAACTTTTGATACCAAAAGAAATGGGAGAAACTGAGATGGGGATGCAGAAGAGAAACAAGAATTTCCTCATTAAATTGAGATATATATTTTTTAACTTTCCTCATTTGTGGTGCATTCAGAGAGGCACATGCTCTAGTTAATGCCAAACCAGAGCAAATTCTTCTGCTCCTCTTCCTTTAAGACGCTGAGAGAGATCTGCCAGCATCCACTGCATCAGAGAAAGCTTTTCCCAACAAAGAAAACGTCTGTCAGTGAAGGTGATTATGGGAATGGAGCCTACCTAGGTATGTCTAAGCGTCTGAACTGCTGAGTCTTCATCCAGCTGGAAACCTCCAACCATATCAGTTAAGTTAGCCCAACATTCACTGAAATGAACAGATACATACCCGAGAGTGTACCCTGCCTCAATGCTTGACTTATTTGTAGAATCAAAAAGTGCCATTTATGACAAGTAAACTTCCCAAGTTATTGCTCAATCAATATATTCCTTTGGACTCTTACTAGGCATCTTACGACCTTTATGAAATAGTTAGATGGTGGTGTTCTAATTTTCCCATTTTAGATGCCTCCTCTGACGCATGAATCATTTCTTGCCTTCTTTATTCCATGGGCTCGTTTTAAACAGATAAAGTTTGGATTGCAGTTGTATCATCCATAGAATTTAATGCCTAACCTCAAAAATCTGAATGCTAAATGAAGTCTTTCCCCCCAGAGCTCTAACCATATCCTTTTCTCTGTTTTATTTCTGTTTTTTTTTTTCATTCCTCAACAAAAGAATAAGTAAATCCTCATTACCCAGAATCAGTTGAAGCTTGTCTATATAAAGAATATATTGGGTTTCTTGTGAGTCTGTGTGTGTGTGCAGAACTGCATTGCATTAGCATTCCTGAATACAGGCTTTTTAATGTGCTAATCTTAGGAAGGTAAAATCAACATTCAAATGGTAATTATTTAGGAAGTAAATTGATCAATTTGTCCTAAGCTCCATGAAGATGAACTGAGGTCAATCCACTTTGCCTATTAAGATTTTGAAGATATCTGGTTGGATTACTTTCACAGTAAAAGCCTGTTTTCCATTGGGGTTTAAGGAAAGGGGAAAAAAAAAGAAAATAAAAAAGAACTGAGCTTTAATGTTAGACCTTAGGAAAACCAAACTTTTCATGTAAGTGCAATTTTCCTGGTCCCAGCAAGCTGTCCATGTAAATAACCTCTGTGTTATTAGCTTTTAGTAGCATAGCTCTCCCTGTGGTGAAGGTAAAATGGTTGCTAACTAAACAGAGTTGAGCTGTCTTGGTTCTACGACCCTATATATATTTTCTGAAGTATTTTTAAGGCTTGGGAATGTGTGGATGAGCAACTACAATACATATAGAAAAGAGACTGAAAGAACTTAGGGGCAAGCTATTCAAACAACTCTGGCATTTCAAAACTGAACACAGTGAATTTTTTTTAGCTAAAGTGAAACACTACAAAATTGTTATTGCTAAAATAATAGTCTATGAGTCTTAGAATTAATACATTAAGTGTTATGGTAGAAGTACATATTTCCTGATGCTAAATCACTAAACCACATGAATTCAAATACCATAAAGCCAAAACTTTTCTTTCATTTTAAAAAAGAAAGGAAAATTACATTTTGTAGAAAGACAGACAGGTGGGCATGATGTATCTGATTACTGACTCTTTCTAGCTCTTTAGCTTGAAATACCCTTAGTACAGAAACATTTTTGCCACTATCTATCTCACCCCTTTTCTAGAGGCCCTTCCCAGGTGGCTAAAGAATCCTTAAGTCTTCAGCATTTATTCTGAGAGTATCATTAGTGTCTTAACTTAATGTGGATTTTCCTCACAGTTTTATGATGTAAAATACTTCACAAATAAGAAAATTAGTAGAATCAGTGTCTCATTTCATATAGTGTTTTTCAGCTCGCCATTGTCGGCATCTTTTGAACTGGTGGCTTGAAGATTAATTTCTTGGGGTTCCCAAACTATCTGCATTGGAGTGGATTTCAATATCATAGAATCATAGAATCATAGAATGCTTTGGGTTGGAAGGGACCTTTAGAGGTCATCTAGTCCAACCCCCCTGCAGTGAGCAGGGACATCATCAACTAGATCAGGTTGCTCAGAGCCCCGTCCAACCTGACCTTGAATGTTTCCAGGGATGGGGCCTCCACTACCTCTCAAGGCTGTGGGAGCCAAAGAAGACTGATGGTCACTGCAGAACTTTTTCAAGACTGGGTAAATTTTACCATTTAGGTGACCAGTTATCTATGCAGTCACTGAAACATTTGTGTCCTACCGATTTCTGGTCTCATATTATTTATGGCAAGAATGAAAAACAATTATGTTAAAGGCTCTCATTTATGGCAGTGACATTCTCTTGTCTCATCAAAATTGTTGTCTTGCATAGCTGCAGCTTGAAACACTGTGCAAGCCTAAGAAGTGAGAAGGTACACAAAGAAGTAGCTTTAGACACTGTCTGGGTCTTCAAAAATCAACATTTTTATAGGTTTCCCTGTAAGACTTCTTGGCTGTAAGTAACCTGCAGGACAACACATTCAACATTGGACCAGAGTCCTGCTACCAGGTATGCATTTCCCAGCTACTTTGGGAAAGAAACACAGGCGCATGAGCATGCTAAGAGCTGGAGCGCGGTGTAATCTCTGGGCACTGCTGAGGGGGCTTCGACGGTAAACTACTCCTGCCCTTTAGTGAGTATACAGTCCTTGTGCTTTATGAAAATTCAGAAATCTTTTGAGATATGCAGTGTATAATCATAAGGCCAGATATACATGTGACTTCCTTTCAGAGATCAATAAGGGTGGTAAATGATTATATTTTGGAAACGTACATTTTTCATTGAGTGCATTTTTCTTCCCGTGAGGCATGTCTAACAAATACTAAGAAAAGATATGACAGTTCTTCCACAACAAAACAGGGAGCAGAGATTCTGAATTTTAGTGGAAGAGGGCTTTGTTTGAGTCTACCTTTGCAGTGTAATCCTCGTATTTGTCTGACTTCCATTTCTTTCCTTTTCATGAGCTGAAGATGTATGCTTAAGTTTTAAAGCAACTGTACATCTGAAGAAAGAAGAGTAGAAGAGAAAATTTCGTGCTATCATAGGGATCCATCATAATGGCAACATTCCCATGGCAATTTATAGTTGTGACTTCTGGCCTTTTTCAGATGTTTTATAACACATTAAGATATGTGGTGTACAGAGACAGGAGGAATAGATGTTCTTGTGACCCTTCTGGACTACACACATACTGGATGCTTGTGACTGTGGTTGACTAATTTAAAAGACTGATACAATCTTCCCTAAATCTATGTCCCAAACCTACTTTTCAGTATTTTTTTGAATCAAAACACTCCATATTCTTTGCATATACTCACTGCTCTCCAGGTTGAATTTTGCTTAATAATGGTGAGCTCCTGCTTGGTGGGGACAGATAAATTCCAAATAACCTTTGACTATACAATAAAAGACTTTGGTGAGTAGAGCAGTACCTCAAATATTTCTGTGTGAATGTACAGCTGATTAATCATTGGAGTAATGTTTGGAGATTGTCTTTAGACTGTTTAGTCGTGGAGTTGAATGTCAGCATTATCATATATGAATCCCTCCACACATTTCCCAGTCCTGTGTAGCGATGGTCTCAAGGAAAGCAACAGAACTAATGGCAAAATTAGTTTTGTACCTTTGATTTGCAAAACAGAGGTTTCCGTGCAGAGGCCAGTCAAAGCTTCTGAGCAGAGCAAAAATTTTCCTGCTCCAGTGATGAGGAACTGTGGTATAGAGAGGAGCAAAAATGGAGCATATCTGTGCACGTGTGCATGCATGTGGGGGAGGCCCCGGAGACGCGGTTCCCTCACTGATGGCAGGAGGTGTGCAGCAGAGGCGGCATCTGTGCCTAAAAGGGGAGCATTCCCAGCCCCACCAGCAGCTGCTGTCTGACTCCCTTTGCTCTCCTTGATGGTTAGAGCCACAGCAGCAGCAGCATGGTTGTCTTTAAGAGCTTTGGCGTAGGAAAAGTGCTGTGGGTTTCACAGGTGCTCCAGTAGCATGCACCCAGTACATGTGCCTTGTGCTTACGTTCAGAGCTGGTCTTATCTCAGCCTTTCTGCTTCCTGGAGTGAGCAGGTAAAGCAGTGCAACACATCAGTGGTGTGGCTGAGGTCATGGTAGCACCAACAAGACATTTAAAGAGCAGCTATCAATGAAAGTCACTGGTGAAATAAAGAGAGAAAGTTACAGCTGCAACATCTGGGCATCTTAAAAATATTAAGATAGATGAAATATATGTACAGTAAAAATAAATCGTATATGTATCAAACAAGATATGAATTAGAAAATGTTACTGAATTTCTGAATCCATCTTCCTGCCAGGGCACTATATTCCCTAATGTAATTCCACGCAGTGGGAGAGCCAGAACAGAGAGCAGAAGGACAAGAACAACTATGTCATTCCTAGTTACCATCCATAAAGTAACACTAACTTAACATTAAAATTTAAGAAATATGGCTTAAGGGAATAGAATACTTAAAGTTTGAATGAGCTGAGTTCCCTTTCCTGTGACCTGCCCACGTGGCTGTTGAATGGCAAGGGTGTATTTGGACATGAGAAGAATTCCAATGAGAAAATTCTCACTGTTATGAACAGCAGGGATCTTCCAGGTTGTGAGGATAGATCTGAACCACCTGGTGCATATTTCTCCTACAAGTATGTTCTTTAGAAAAGATTACTTTTAATGGGAAATGTGGCTATCAGCTACAAAGAGGATTAGGGACAACTCCCCTTACAACAGAGAGAAAGATTCACAAAATAATTTTCAAATTGTAAAAACAAGCAAGGTTTGGGATGATTCTTTGAAGAGAGGACTATCTGTTATGAGAAGGTGGCATGTAAATTGGTATGGACCAGAAAACTGTGCTCAGAAAAAGACAGTATCCCCTTTTCAGTTCATGAGATCTTATCTTTTGTAAAAGACTATTTAAAAAAGCCACAGGATTCTGCCTTTATTTCTTGTCTAACTCATAAACTACGTTTGGGAAAGGATACTTCGTAGTTTCTGGGAATGACGAGGGTAATCAAGTGATATATGGGCAAATGTAGAAAACAGTGGATGAGGGGGGACGGAGTTCAGTTTCTATGTCTTTTTGAAACATCTCCTCAATATTCTAATTGAGGGACTTCAATGTCTATGAGCTGAACTAAGTCCTTTCTTACATTTGCAGACTCCCATTTGGCATTCTAAATATCAGCAAGAAAAGCGGTTTTCCTGAATTTTCAAATGTATTTATAAAGGATCATTTCTGTTATATGTGTGGGTGAACTATCAATAACAGGCTGCAAGGTTTTGTCTTGTTGCTGAACCTCCTTATTGTACATCTTGGAAAGCTCCCTATTCAGTTCGCAGGAACACTGAAAGCTACTACAATGTATGGTTTCCAAATTTTCCCAGACGAGCACGGGTGAAATAAAATGCCTGTTTGTCCACATCATTAAACCACCTTGTAGTCTGGTACAATTGGCAGACTCTGCTCCAGAGAGATTCAGGACAAAAACTGCAAGGGTTTTTCCAGGTCAGGTTTGAAGTACACTGGCAGAGCTGTGTTAGGCAACTTGTTCTGTGTCTTCCTGAACTCCAGGGGCCAATCCTGAAATGTTCTCTGCAGTCTGAGTCCCACAGAACCCAAAGCTATTAGCGTCCTCCTTTCATGAATATTATATTCCCTTGCAAATCTGTACATTTAAAAAATGTGAAATGTGTACTGCTAGTTTTGCACCCTTTATTACTTTCTTTAGTATCTTCTATTGTTATTGACATTGCATGACTTTGTTAATAACAGTTTCACTGCTGCCTCTTTAATTTTTTTTAAAGCAAAGGAAAGATATTTTATATTGCTGCAGCAACAGAGCTCAGCAAAATTCTTTGAAGGAATTTTTTAAATGGGAAACATATAATACAAGGTAAGTCCTTCCTTTAATAATATTGATATTCCTCTTGTGCAGCCCCAAGCCCATTTGTATAACGGCAGTTTTGTATTAACTTGCTTGCTGTTTATTATCCACAGAATACAAATTAATCTCTTGTGTTGTGGTAAGACTTGGCAACCATAGCCAAGACTGGGATAACGGGGTGCAGAAAGTCTCCCTACCCTAAAGAACTTTGTCTAAACAGAAAAAGGGTAAAATAGGGAAGGAGCTCAGAGAGGAAAAAAAAAAATATTCAAAGTCACACAGCAGAAGCAGGCCTAGATTTCATGGTTCCCGATGCTAAGGATTCTGTTTGATTACCTAAATCATAAACACCACATTGAAAGAATAGATTTAGCTTCAGTATTATTGGTAAAATAAAACCCTGCAAGAATGGAAAGTGCTTTTAAAACAGAATTTGAAACTGAAGAGCATGATTTCTGCCATGAATATCTTACATACTTGAGATTTCAATTAGTTTTATTGTTATGAGAGAGCAGAAGAAGCAAGAGAAAGTCACTAATTAAACCCCTCCAATGCATAACAATCCTGCTTAAAGTAGTTTTATCTTAGTTTGGTTCCAGTGCAAAGAGGCCATTTTTTGTTTTAAACTGAAAACTTTTGAACAACAACAATGAAAATGCATGCCCATCTATGAAACCACTTTTCAAAGTAGAAGTCGTGCTGATGGGCCCATGTCACATTAGCTGCCACTGGCAACAGGGTGCCAAGAAAAGCCTCTGCCGTGTAGCAGATCCAGGGCACAGGGGCTTGCCCAGGTCCTGTTGGGCATACCTGGCCACATGTGCTCAGCAGCACATGAAAGCGTAGTGCCTGTCAGAGCTACCCAGGTCTTCCTCTCAGGTACAGGCTCAGCCTCATGTGGCTTTTCTATTCCCAGCTGCTGATTCAGGTGAGTCCTTTCTAGAGCAAAAGGCTAGTTCTGCTTTCCGTTGTGCAGACAGACATGTCCTGAATCACCTTCCTGATGAGGGCTTTGGCTTCCAAGTGACCCAGGTGGGTTGAAAATTCACCTCAGTGGGGAGCACCTGGTGAATGGCCACCTTGCTTTGTTTTCACCTTCCTTACTCTGTATTTTCTATGTTAATCGGTTTTGGCTGCACTAAACAACTGGTTCTGCTCAAGTTCGGCTAGGAGGCTGAACAGCTCTCACCTTGGCTTCTTGCGGAGACACAGTATTGCATGCACTGACCTCTTTGCAGCAATAAAGCCTACGAGAAAGGCTGAAAAAAGCACTGAACCCCCAGACACAACATAATGAGGTACATATGCAAGTAGGTATTAGGTATGCATACAATCAATCACTTCCTTACATGTCTTCCTTGACTGGGGGTAGTATGGGCTTACTTGATTCTTTTTCAAGCATGAAAAATGTCTACGTGCTAATTCTGAGTACCTGCTCTTTGTTAATACTACTGCCCAGAATATAAAAAGAAGGGACAACTTCAATATATCTGCTCCTTTTCAAATCACTGCTCTGCAGTGATTTGAAATGCTTTTATATGTATTTTTGCATGCTCATTCATTTGTTTATGTGTATGCTCATGTGTCTTTAGCAATTCTGTAAAATGATAGGCTTTTTCTTTAAAAAACTCACTTGTAGGCTTTTACTTAATTTCCCATGTTCCTATATTACTGTGACTTTTTCTTACAAAACCTCATAGCTTATAAATTACAATAAGATTAAACCAGATATTGCTAATGTATTTTAAACAGTTGTTAAATTACCAAAGTTGGTTGATCCCTTCCTTGAAATTTGCTGATCCTAACTTTAAATGACTCCTAGGTTATTATTTATATCTTTTAAATCTTTTATAGCTGTACACGGGTGCTTTTATGAAACCTGGTGTAACGTATTCTAAGAACAAAAGCATATTTATGTAAGTAGCACTGGGAGCTGACTTGGCAGGTGTTTGCCACAAAGTCTTAACCCCTAGGCATTAGTAGTAGGCATCAAGCACATCCTCAAAGGGTTGTGAGAGTCTCTTTTTCTACAGAGAAACTGTTCAGGCTGAAAATGTATTAAGCTGGAAAGAATGGCAGCGTTAGTGCTATCATCAAGTTTGTGGGCTGCAGAATGAGGATTTAGGAATAACACTTGCAGTAAGTGCTATAAACAGAAAATAAAGACAGTTGTGGTGGCCAGGGCTTCTCAGGGCAACTGTGACCTTATATAGCTCATGCAAGAGCCAGGCAGAATTGTTCTTGGGAAGAAAGGAGCCTCAAATGGAGAAAGGAGCAGGCAAGGCCATAGTCTCTCCTCTTGCATAAACCAGACAGGAAAACTGGCCAGCTGGAGGAGATCCAGGGCTGTCCCACATGAAGAGGGGTAGCAGAGGGAGCCCAGCCTTTAAAAAGAACAGGACTTTGTCTAGAGCAAGGGTCTGTCAGCTTGAGTTAAGGTAGTGAAATCTGGCACTGAGAACTGTGAGAGTTTCCCTGGCTTCTGCTAAAGCCAGTGATTTTCATGGATCTGCTGGAGAAGGCCAGCAAGGAATGAAAGAGATCCTGAGAACACAGTAAAATGCAGCTGGAAGCCTCCTTTCGGTTTGTAGGCACAAAATGTTGTTGTCTTTTAGTTTCTTCTATATGGGAGGTACCCTCCATGGTACAACATGCTCATCAAAGCTAACCAGGAACTCTTTCAATAAAAATACTTTCATTGAGAAATGCCATTTCACTGAAAACACAGTTTGGAGGCAGAAAGTATAGCCATTTCATGAAGATGGTGTTAGGAAAAGTTTCCTGGCTTCAGAACTTCATTTTAGAGTGAGCAACGCCCCCCGAGAGCCTCATGGTCTGGTGGTCATAGGCTACACCCATGAAGTGAGAGACCTTAATTAGCCACTGCTCTGGCTGAATGAAATCAGGATTTAATCACCTCCTCTGACTCAGAGGATAGTATCAGGCTGCAGTGCTCAGTTCTGGAAGGATGTGGTTGCTGAGAAGGTGCTGTGAGGCCTCCCTGAAGAAGGTGGGTAGTGTTTCCTTGCTCCTGCAGTATGGTAAGGGAGAATATGGGCTAGAACCATCTCAACCACCTCTTGGATGAATGCTTCAGCTGGGGGTTGGGGTGGAGGAGGTGGTTGAAGCGGGTGAGAGGGGTTTTTTGTTTTGTTTTGTTGTGGTGGTTTTCTGGAGGGGTTGTGGTTTTTTTAATACAGGATTTCAGATGTTCTTTGTTTTGTTCTTATACTGAGCTGAAACATTTTGTAAGAGAGGCAAAATTTTCCTATTCAGTTCTTATGGTTCCATACTAGTAAGTGGTAATATGATACGTTAAGGGGCCGAACAAAGTGTCCACATGTCTATGAGATCTGTTGGTGTTTTTCTCTGAAAATCAGATTTACCTTTAGGTGTGTTCATGCAGGCCCCTCAAAAGGGCTTTATTAGGCTTCAGTTGCATGGAACTGGCATGAAGTTCTTGTTCTCCGCAAGCCATTTATCTCATAGCTTTCCTGGGAGTCTCTTCCCTGATGACTTACAAAATTCCCAAGAATCCTGCTCTGTTCAGTGACTAACATATTCTTGGTGGAAAGTTCTATTTTAAGCTTATTCAAAACATATTTTTTTCTGTGAGGAAGTATAACCGTTAGTTAATATCCACTGCAATTATACCAAGCAAAATACTTATTAAAAACCTTCCTTGTAGTTCCAGGTTTCAGTCACCTCCTTTTTTTTTCATATGCCTGCCATCATTCACATAGAAAAAATCAGCCATACGAAGAAGAGATGTGAAAGAACTGCTTGTTATTGCTATGATTTTTACTGTGGTAAAAATTCCTGCATGCGTAATTCTATTAGTCTTCATAGGAGTATGTAGCCAGATAACTTCATCCAGAGTCTTGCATGCAGTTGTGGTCTCCCATGTTTAAGAAAGGTGAATATGAAGTTCGGGGGATGGCTACTAGGATGATCAGGAGCATGCAAAGCACATGAAATGAGAGAAAGGTAGAAAAGCTTGGCTTGTTTGGCCTTCAAATAGAGATCAAGAGATGAAATCATCTCCTGTGTGAGGGAGGAGAAACCAACATGGGAGAAAAACTGTCAAAGGATGATTTCAGTGTGCGAACAAATGACGAGGAATGGGAACAAATTCAGCCTGGAAGCTGAAGGAGAGGTCATGGGCTTCTGGAAGAACATCCGAGTCTGAATACTGGGGACAATATTGTACGGCACCTGCTAGAGCGAGGAGGATGGTACCTGCCACAGGGGGCTCCCCTGGGAGCATTCTGGTCAGCCCAGTGGAATATGTCAGACCCAGTCATGTGTTGTGGGATAACACCAGTGGGCAGCTCAGCCCCACACAGCCGCTCGCTCGCTCCCCCCTCCCCCGCAGTGGGATGGGGGAGAGAATCGGAAGGGTAAAAGTAAGAAAACTCGTGGTTTGAGACAATGACTGTTTCATAAGTTTAAAAAAAAAAAAAAAGTGGTGCAAAACCGCCCACAATTGCTCTCCACCAGCCAACCAATGCCCTGCCAATCCCTGAGCGACAGCAGCCCTGGCAAACTTCCTCCCTAGCTTTTATTGCTGAACATGACATCGTATGGTATGGGATATCCCTTTGGTCAGTTGGGGTCAGCTGTCCCAGCTGTGTCTCCTCCCAGCTTCTTGTGCACCCCCAGCCTCCTCGCTGGTGGGGTGAGAAGCAGAAAAGGCCTTGAGACTGTGTAAGCACTGCTCAGCAATAACGAAAACATCCCTGTGTTATCAATGCTGTTTTAATCACAAATCCAAACCAGTCCCATACGGGCTGTGAAGACAATTAACTTTATTCCAGTCAAACCCAGTACATCACAGATGGATGATGTGAAAAGATAGGCCTCTCTCTTGTTAACTAGGTTCTGGGAAGGTAACCGCTTGGATGGGCAGTGCGGCACCTGCAGTTACCAGCGCCTATAGCTAGCGTGTTACAGTTTGCTGTTGTGCCATGGTTTCCACGATGGCAGCTGGTGTCCAATTCACAGCGCTCATCAGTACCTCCCTTAACACTTCCAGCTGCACTATGCAAGGGCAATAGTATGACATTGATTTTTTTTTTTAAAAGCAAAACTCCCCACCAGGATCGGCAGGAAATTGTGATTAAAATTGATGGCATAATATGTCCCCACTTGCCCTGTAGAACAGCCCTAACAGGGCTATAATGAACTTCCTATCCCTCTTATCATAGCAGTGGTTTATGCCCACTGCATATTAGTAGATATTAAAATGTATAGGGATTTCCCTCTAAAAGAATTCCTCTTGCTACATGGGTGGATTGTGCTATAAGCGATAATTGTACTTTGTTGTATTTTGGGACTCCAAATTTTAGCCTCAGCCAGAAAACAGAAGTGCAAAGATTGCTTTAAAAAAAAAGAAAATCAAAAGGGTTAACTTTTTTCCAACACTGAATTAGCAGCTTATCCTGAAGGGTCAGCTGAAATGCCAAGAGTAGGCTCACTTTGGGATAAATTTGTTCCAGTCTGTCTTTCCACTTGTGATGCTATTAGGCAAGAGAGAGCTCGTGATCAGATGGCAAAATGCCTCTTGTTAAAAATCAGAAAATTATTTGCTCATAAACTAGACTTCAGAAACTGGTAGATCTCCTGTTTGAACTCGCAAGCCTATGGGCTTGCCTTCTGTCTGAGCTTTACTTTCTCTCCTTTACCAAAAAAACACCAGCTTTGATATTTCTGTGTCGCTTCATCCTCCTCTTAAGCACTCTTCCTACAGGCAATTCTTTCTAGGGCTGGGTGAGGAGAACTGGTTTTGCCACCCCTGAGGTCTGAACGTGGTGTGCGACAACCCCAGAGAGAATCAAGTGGAAAGAGTTTCTCCCGAGTCTCTTACAGCAGTTTTATTATGCCAGGGAAGAAAGAAAAGCACAAAGTGTGCACCATTGCCAGGTTCGGACTGGCTGCTGGTGAAGCTGGCATAATGATGCCAACCAGGCCTTTCGTTTCCAGGAGCGCTCTACCTTCCATTTATACCTCTAGCTGTTCTCCTCTTCAAATCCCAGCCTTCTCCCACCTTCCACCCCCAGAAATTAAGCAAAGAGCGTTTATTCTCCCAGGAATAT
The DNA here is from genome assembly GCA_013401315.1 of Balaeniceps rex. Taxonomy (NCBI): domain Eukaryota; kingdom Metazoa; phylum Chordata; class Aves; order Pelecaniformes; family Balaenicipitidae; genus Balaeniceps; species Balaeniceps rex. Next base: position 5,208 of record VYZW01003454.1, on the reverse strand, counting down.
TTTAGATATTTAGCGGATAATTTAATTCTCGTAGAAAGGCATTGACTGCTGCAGAGCGGAGGCCAGACCCTCATTGCAGGCAGACAGGCTCCACTTATTTTCCTGGCTCTTCAGATTTACTACTAACACACTGGCAGGCAGCAGTAGTGGATATGATGATGTAGTGTTGGAAATAATCCTGGGTTTTAGTAATACCTACATACTGCCAGACAATTAAGTCCAAAGAGCCCAGATTTTCTAGAAGTACTGGCCCACCCCCCCTTCTGTTGGAAGCCCTAATTTCCTCCTTGCCCCTCTTCCCTTGCTGTCAGCCCTATAATGTCTCTTGTGGCCAGATCAAGGATGTTTAAATATAGATTCAAAAACTTCTGAGGGAGGAGCAACTCTGGCAAGACTTTGTGGCCTGACTGATCTCACTAAACTAGTACTGACTGTTCAGGATCTCTTCCAATGCTATCTGGCCCTTCTTTAAATCGGCCAATGCTTTAGAAATTCAGAAATAAAGCAGTAAACAGATGCAATGAAGCTTCTGAGGTTTTTCCATGCCGGGAAAAAACCTGCCCCCCCGCCCTCCTCTTTCTACCTTTTGTAACTTAATACTGTCAGGATTTACTTACAGAGCAAAAAAAGCACTTTTCTAAACTAGCAGGCTTGGTCCTAACCAGTCACAGCACATGTCAGTAGGGGAATATTTGGGAGATCTGGTTTCAAGCAAAGGCAAAAAGCAGAGTAGTCTTTAAAGCTTTCGTAGAAGTGGATTAGATGAACCTACCCCTTCTTTACTTTCTCTAAAATTGCCTTGAGGGTTTGTTTCCTTTTGAACAATCATGACCCTAAAATTATTAGGAGGTATTTTTGATGACTTGAGCTTCAACCATAACCTAGAGTATTTTTTACTCCTCTGTGATTACTTAGGCAAAGTGAAACAGTCCTGAGCTGTAGTGTGACTGCGAGAGCCTGGTAGAATTATTAGCTTAGCTGCTGAAAGTTGGGAGAAAATCAGAATCTGGTGTGATTTCCTGAAGTGCTCACGCATGGTCAGCTTCTCTCCTGTGTGGAGTACTAGCACCAGTCCCATGCAACCACTTCAATTGCACTTATATCCTCAAAATGAGCTTAAGCACTTCTTAGGCCTTGTGCTGGCCTTGTGTTCAACAGTGGATTTCGCCCCCTAGCAGTTTCAAGTAACCGAAGTACATTTTAGCAAAACAATAAATTATAACTTCACATTTTTTTTCAGAGAATGGACTGCAGCAGATCTTGCAGATGGACACCATTGTGTAGGAGCAGGCTTTGACTACACCATACAATGGCTAAGATCAAATTCATTTTGGTAATAAAAATCCAACAGCCAGAGTGCTATAAATAACAGAATATATCTATAAAGCACAAAGAACATAAAAAGGAGAACTAAGAGCTGACTCGGAAGGCCTTTAACTTCTGAAAAAGGAAAGGCTAACAGTGTGGTTGTCAATACCACAGGGCGCTTCTGCCCATGAAAACAGAAGGTAGCGTGCGTATGTAATTGTGCAATATTCTAAGATGCATATAGCTCTGTAATACAGAGAAATATGGAAATAAAGACTGATTACCTTTGAAGTATATGAAAATAATGTTAAGAATGACTTAAACCCCTTATGGGGCTGGTTATCTTTGGGAATAACTAAAAGTCCATTAGTGACTACATGCTATACTTTGTATTAAATCAGTTCTCTTCTCCTCTCAAATCTGCCTCTGTTTTTTTTAGGGTGAAATTCATCTCTAGGCAAAGTACGCATAGACAGTGTTGAGTCTGCCATTTATTATAAGATCCATAACTCAGTACATAAAGCTGTGCATATGGCCTGATAGCTGTCTGCAGTGGGGTGAATTTTCCTTTTGCATACTGATCCAAGGTGAATGACTGTGTCTCATCAACACTTTCTTCTTCAGTGCTTTATTAATAACAAATGAGGGACTCATGAATCCATTCAATTAATTAATTTCTTCTTGGTTTCCTTTTCTTGCTTAACAGGTTGATCTGTCTCCAAAATGTACATTTTCTGCATTCCCATTGGACTAATGACATTTAGATAATTTTTTTTTTTTACTTTGGAATATAGCCATCCAAGTTAAAAGTAAAAAGAGATATTGTATGTTTGAAGACTGTGTTAGTGTCATTCCCTGCCAGTAAATCCCAATGCTATGAAAATGAACAAGGATGGGATCTGCCTTCCTTTGAGGTTATTAGACCAGACGTCTCACTGACACACAGGGAGACACTTCCCTTCAGCTACCTTGGTTCGTATTGAGCTTTATTTAAGTTTTGATTCAAATAACCATTTTTTTCCAACCAATTTAGGGGTTATAATATCTGCTGTTGACCTTCTATTACAACCTGTGAACCATCCTGTTTAATGTGAAATTACATCATGTAAGAAATTCCCTTTTGTCCATTATCTTGGTCACTGCCTTGACAGGGCTCTCAAAGAGTCATGGGAGTGTAAATCAGAGATGGGACTAAGAAGTGAGGAACTTGGGAGTAATACGTGTGAGTCTAACATGGTGATTCCTTCTGTTCCTAAGGCTGCAGCAAGAGCGCAATGAAGAATCGACATTAGGTGTTTCTTCCTGGCACTGTGTCAAGTGCAGAATATTTTATGCAAATGAAATATCCTGTTCCGAGAAATAATAGATCTGTAGTGATTTCATTCCCATGTTAGAGCACGAAGGTTTACATTGAAAAGATGGGTTGGCCACAGCTATGACCACTTGTTGAGCACAAAAGGAATATCGAGAAGAAATTAATTGTGTGGCATTAGCTAATAGGAAGCAACACATACACGAAAGGGAGGTCACAGAAAAAAATTTCATAGACCATAATTGATTATTGTGATTTGCTTAACTGGACTTGGAAATTATGGGAGAAAGTGAATGTCACGGGGAGGGAGTGGAAGTCAAGGCTGAAGGATATAACATATCTTGTGTATGTTATGCCTTCTCCTGGGTAACTTCTCAGGCCAGCGACAAGTGTTCCTGCCTTGCGTAAGAAAGCTAAGCATGTCATTACAAATGTAAGATGAAGGTAGAACAGGTACCAGTAAATAGAATTCTGCATGCCAGAGGAAAATGAGGAACATAGTGGCACAATGACACCTTTGGAAAGTTAGAAGACTTGATGGAGTTCAGTTGTTGGATATCTCTGTGAGAGACTGAATGCACTTTCATCCTGTTTCAGGTGTTTCA
>VYZW01003453.1:0-26311 GCA_013401315.1 Balaeniceps rex | reverse complement strand
GGGCAAATAAATAAAATATCATAAAAATAAGATGAAAAAAGTGCTTTAAAAATTGCTACTATTTCCCTTAAAATAGAAACTACCCATCCTAAACAGCCACAAAACATATATAACCGTTGCTGTTATTTCAGTGCTCAATATTTGTTACATTCTTATCAAGACATCCTCTCCCAAAGAAAAAGCCTCCTACACGGCTTCAGAGAATAAATACATTTGAATAGCAAAATCAAGTGTCATAAGCTGTCTGGAATAGTCCCCTAGTATTTGCTTCCTTCCACTTTCTACCAAGGCATAAGCTGTGCAAGGACTATTTGCCCCTCTACCTACCTGCATACTGCTAATAGCATGACTAAAATGAAAATGTGTCTAGCTCTAATGGGCCTATCACCAGCATGATATAATGGACTTAAAAAGCCTTCCCACTTTTTTTTTTTTTTTTTTTTTTTTTTTTGGGCCAAAAAGGGGAATTTCACCCACGAAAAAATTAATGGTTCTNNNNTTTTTTTTTTTTTGGGTCAAACAGTGGAAATTCAGCCCAGAATAAATTAGATGTTCTACTTACAAAATAAAAATTAGGCCCTCTTCATACATCAACAGGGTAAGATTTAGTCATTAAACGTCTTCCTACATCCAGAGTACAAAAGTATACCCTAGTCTGAATATAACTGTGGCAGTGCTATAAAATCATGATTTGCTAAAGTGATGCTTTTTTCTTGTAATTAAAACAGAATTACAGAAATGAACCCTTCCATCTGATATCCTGAACGATTTAATTATCCAAAAAAAGAAAGCTGAATACTATAATTACTTGCTTTCGGGGGGTCAGAAGTCCAAAAATGGATGCGGAAGCTATGCAAAACCTGTGAGAGAAGAGCTGTGAGATTTAAAGCTGCATTTGCCGGGCTTCGTTATCCCCAGCAGAGCACTACAAGTCCAGGGCAGAGGCAGTGGTACACTCCATAGCCAAGGGGAGGTAGACACGACACTTAGGGAGGTGATAGATGAGCGTGTTGTGGGGTACTCCTGATTAACTCGGCCTGCCTGAATAAATAAACCCATCTTTTGCCCCAATAAACTTACACAAATTTGTACATATTTCTACCAGTTGCCACAGGGCTGTCTTGGACACACTTGGCATCCACAGGTCATCAATCACAGTACTCACGACTTTCCTTCAACTCCTCTGAAGCTCGAGGTTGAGCCTTCTTCAGGTCTGCTCTCAGACACAAGGAGGAAGATGGAAAGTGGGAGGTGTAGGAAATCTGCATTCTCCACAGCGCTGCTCCCAGCATGCAACCTGTTTCTGAAAGGGAAGCCCAAGCGGTTTTTTTCAAATCTCCGGTTTTTTGAAAGAAATAGCAGAAGTGGTGATGGTGACTCTTAATCCTAGGAAAGGCAAAATATAGCCATAACAAGCCAAAAAGTACTTCTATAAGTACTATAAGCAAGCCTGCAGCTGTATTTTATTTGGATTCAAACAACTGGTAACCACAGTTAGGCTAAAAGAAGGGGAAGATTAGAGAATCTGAGGCAAAAATTGCAGCGTAAAAACCACCATGGCACTAAGTAATATAAAAACCACTAAGACGATAAAGCAACAGGAAGCCAGTGCAATCTCAGGGCTAACAGGTAACGGGAAAAAAAAAAGGCCAGAGTTTATATTTCTCTTAAATCTGGAGAGTTTGGGATTAAATATACTGTTAAGGCAAAGATTTGGGATGCCACCAAGGAAATATTAATCTATTTTTCAATATTTAGAAGAATAAGCAGACGTGTCACAATATCTTGGCATTTTTAAACACTCATTAACGTTCAATTCTGCAGAAGCGTAGCTGTTTCCAATTCTGTTTGTTTGTCCGGAACTGGTAAATGCAGTTATCCACCAGCAAAACTGCTGCTTTCAATAGTGAGTTAAAACTAAAATATACTAAACAAATGCAATCATCACATAAAAATATACAATTCACCATATTTATCAATGATGTTCTATTTTAACTCGGAAATAAAAGCAGTATTTTCTTATTTACATATGGATGTTTTGTAAGGACCGCGCTTCCCCCAATACTTTCACAAGAGAATACAGTGGGAAAGCTGCTTTTCACAGCCATTCCTGCAGGAAAGCATTACTTGAGAATTTTCACCGAGCCAGCACAAAACTGCCAGTCACCAAAAAGCAAAGTAAGAAAGATTTTCCTGACGTGTCCTTTTCTTTAGTGTCCAAGGAAAAGCTTCTAGATTGATCAAGCACATCTCAACATATTTGTAGAAGTCTTAGGTTCTATTATTTAGGTAATTTTTTTCCTTTGTGTGTTGAAGATGATGTGTTAGAATGGATCCTATCTTTACTAAATCTACTTGAATCTCCTTTGCAATGTAAACAAAGAAAACCATCAGCTGAAGACGCTGGCTTGCTGGAGTGAATAAAACTGGCTTACATCAGATGAAAATCACAAGAAAGGGAAATGCAAGTATTTAAAAAAATATGTATCTGTCAATGCCAAAACTCTGGTTTTGCTTTCATGCAGGATACCTGTCTTTCCTATTTCTCAAATCAGTTGCAGTCTCTCTCGCTTTGATTCCAGCTTCAAAGAGAAATTTGGTATTTATTCTCTGAGGAAGGAAAACTCTGTATCATGCCTCTTTGATGTCTTCTTACATAACTAAAACCCGCAACTTTATGGGGGTAAAATTAAATAATAGCAGTAGTGATCTATTTACCAAAAGAGTTTATTAGCAGAGAGCAACGTTTGAGCTGGATCAAGTGTGAAAGTTGGTAAGCCTTGGTTTATATGTACAATTAAATTATACAAGAATGCACTTAGGAATTTTCTCAGAGAAAGAGTGTGGTAGATACGACTTTCTCACCATTTCTTTCATCAATACTGAGGTCTATAATATGAACCTTACTTAGTGTAGGCCCAAACTTTTGTCTCTGTAAGAGCCAGATGTATGTAAAATAGAGCAATGATGTGTTTTTTTAGTGTGGTAGAATATAAAATAGAGCACCAAATAATGAGCTCGTCTGATGCGTTGCCTACATTTTGCAGTTAATGACCACAGCTTATGCCTACTCACGTATTTCACAAACATAGCAAGCGAGATCAATAGAGGAGGAAAAAAAAAAAGGCAGCTAAAGGTCTGCTCGCTTTGTAAAATAAAGCTCACGAGTGAAAACCTCAGACTGAAATCTTGGCTTTCACTGACCTGCAACAGGGAGGAACCTCCAAGAAACAAACCCCTAACTCTAACCTTTGCCTGAACAGCTCATTTGCTGCACAGTCTCTCTGGAGCATCAAAGGTCCCTGGAACCAATATACAATTTCAAAACTGTAAACAAAGATTAGGAAGGGAATCCCCACATCTATATCTAAAAAGAAGAAACACTAAGTAGTATTTTAAAAGATACAAAGTTTAACCCAGTTCATTAAAGGATCTCCTGCCTGCCTAATTTCCACTGGTTTGATTCAAATAGCTGGGCTCTTACTCTAGGGACCTCGGGGAGGGGTGGGGGGGAATAGGTTGTTTAGTGTGTTAAGCCATAGTGAGAATTAAATTTTGAAAAACCATAACCTACCATCAGGAAATAATTTTCTTTTTTTAAATAGTGAGAGATATAAGGGAAAACCTCCAGATAAATACTGCTTTCATAATCAGTATTGGACCAGGAAGATAAGCATGTTACATACATCATAGTTATCTCTTCTATGTTAGGCCTTTAATATATACCCAGGAGGAAGTTTGCTTTTGGAAAGACAGCACAGGTTAACGGATCAGACCTAGTAAAGGCCAAGGCCTCCAACAACTATAATCCTGGCACGTTTTGTTCTTTAGGTCTTTATCAAACAGGAGGCTGCTCTGCCTGCCTCCACCCGCCTCTCCCCAAGCTGCCCTGGCTGCTCTAGTTCCTCGATCATAACTGGGTGCCACCCCCATCCCTTCATTTGTTTCTCCCCCCATGCCAAGACGTGCTCAGATTAATTACCCCACACTAGAAAAAGCAATTCATTATTTGCAAAAAGGCAAACCCCTGCCTTTCTCCTGCGTGAGGTAGTTTGGTTTGTCTTTTAGACATGGCAGCCACCCCATCTGTCACTTCATTTCCCCCAAAATGCTAATTGTGAAAGTTTGGCCAAATTCAGCCAGAATGAAAGGAGAACTTCAAGAGAGCCAGCACAGAATGCTGTGGTAATTTAATCCTTATTCCAATATGTTCTCAGGTGCTCAACATGAAAAATGAAAATAAAACACTCACTAACAATAATAAATTAGAGAACTTAACATTAGCCTGCAGGAAATTGTTCCCTGTAATTTCTAGTAAAGAATTACTAAGCACACTAAATGTCAACATCAAGAAACAATTTTCTTGATTTACTGAAACTATAAAGTTGGCTACATGTAGTTCAAGAAGAGGGTTTTTTGCCTTTTTCCTTCCTTCTTTAACCTACATAAAGAAATTGTCATTAGTAGGACCTCATGGATTTTACCAGGGAAGAGTGGGTCTGAAATAGTTCATTAATTAAAACTCAGCTTTCTGTTTGATGCTTTAAATTTTCATTGCATCTTGGAAATGCTAGCTAGATTGACACACAATGAATTTAGAAAACACATTGCAAGGCAAGAGAACACAGTCAGTGAGAGGGAAGCAATAGGGACAGGAGAGAAGAGGAGCCGATACAATCCAATCCTCTCCTTGCATGAACAAACCTGGGGCCCAAGTTAAATATTTATCTGCAGGACAGGTGTATAAAGAGCAAAACTACAGTGTCTCATCTTTAGCTGCAGAGAGAAAAAAAAAAATCATTTTTGTTCTCATTTATATACTGGCCTTACTGCTAAGACTTACAATACAGGTACTATTTGTAATGGAAATGTATGATAAGCAGAGCACAGTCTTCACCTAAAGACCATTAAGAGCTTCAAACATCTGGGTCACGGTGAGCTGTCAAAACATAATAAATAGCCATTTTTATTGCTCTGAAGGTTGCAATTACAATTAGCAATGCTTTGTTTTTAAATAGTGTTTTTCAAACAAGAACAACATAATTTCTGACATTGCAGGAACTGCAAAAACTGAGGTCCAGAGAAATGCCATGATGTGCAGAGTCCCCACAGTGGGCCAGTGCTGGCAGAGCTGGCAACTGAAACCAGTCCAAAGCTCTGTCGAGTTGCTCATACTGCCCATCCATTAACAGTCACCTGAAATAATTCATCCTGCTGGCACTTCTTAAAGCTTCTTGGTCTTAAAAACAACGGCTATGTAATTCAAGATGCAACATGGTAAGAAGCAGGCTTTTGCCAACTCGCAAAATAAATATTCTACTTCAAGAAGGAATTATTTTAAACAACACAGTTCCTGAACTACATTTTATTGTACAGAGACAGGCACATGGTATGAGAAAAACATTCGAAAAAATATACCACAGGCACAAATATTTTGTTACATCTCTCATAACTGTTTGTGCTGCATTCGCCTTTTTTTTTTTTTAAGTAACTAAAACAATGCAAAAAGAAACTCTAAATAAAAAGAAAAAATGAAACTTGCCCTCTAAAAACTACATGTCCTTGCTGACTGCCTCATAATAATTACTGAAAGAAATGTTCTGCTGTGGAGAAATAGAGAGGTTCTTCCCTGTCTGTCACAAACAACATACTTTGTGGTTCACAGGTACAAAAACGAATAGACTGAATACATATTAAATTCTAATGCCAATGAATTCTGCAGTACAGAATTACAGTCATAGTTTTTGAGTTCTTTATTAAATTGAGGGAGTCAGAAGTTTCACTCCAAGGACTACACTGAATGTATTTGTCATTTATCAGTAGGACTACAAGCTCTTTTCCCTCCTCTCTCTCCTTTTTTTTTTTGCCAGGTCATTAATGCTCATGCACAAAATAAGCTATTTAACTTGTTTAACTATTTTAATTTATTTAAAACTGTTACTCTGCTCAAACAGGTGGGATCACCTTGGGGTTGAAAGAGATGTTTCTTGGTTTATTGGCTGATAAGTAGCTGTATAACCAAGGAGGCAGGGAAAGCAATGAGACAGAGATGCTAACGGCCCAAACAAAATGCTCCAGCAAACCAACCAAAACAGAAGGATGGGTTGGGCTGAAATAAAGTCACCACTTAATCAACCCCACAGTGTGTATTAGGAATTGCTGTAAGAGTCAGAGATAACCAGGCTCGCTGACACCTCCTACCCCCGTTCCCTGCAGATTTTCTTCAAATGGTGAGTAGACCATTTGCGACTCACCGTCTCATTACATTAAAAGCTCTGACAAAGACTATTCCTTAACCAACATCTAAAGATGCTGTCATTATCCCATGACTTGTGTTTATACGGGTAATTAAACAAGCTAAATACATTCAACAGCCTAAACCCAGTAATAAGCATGGAACCAATATAGAAACTCGCCTGCTCATGCTGTTCCCTTTTATCTCCCCTCACAGGCCTCCTGCCTTTCAGCAACGGCTTTTCCATCTTCATTCAAAGAAAACTTTCAAGACTTTGATTTGAAAAATACCTAAGTTGGGATGGTTATAACACCATATGCCAAGCCACCAAAGTAGATCTGTAAAACAAGAGGTGGCAAGAGGTATATAAAAAAGCAACCTAGTTCAGCACATGCATTTCTATACCTAATACCATTCTTCCTTGGGTCATAAACTTGTAGTCTCTCTCCTGTTCATATATATACTGAGAAGGAACTCTAAGTAGCATAACGAAATAAAACGGAAAGGACTATAACCTCCACAATGCTCTGAATTTGGCCCATCCTTTTTTAAAGCTTCTCCCTAAAAAACAATTTTTGCTATTTCTCTGCTTAAACTTGAGATTCCAAAATTCAGAGAGAAAAAAAGCCAACTAAAGAAATTAAAAAAAAAAAAAAAAAGCCAGTAAAGGAGCATTTTGTATCTCAACTGCCAAAGCACACAGCAAGGGACCTAGAAAACGTGTATTGTATCTCAGTACTTGTCTCTCCCATCGCTATCCCTCGATTTGAGACAGTCTGCAGAAAACATTGCTTTGTGCATGTGAGCACTACTCATCTCTGGAGGCATGTTTAGACAAACTGATATGCAGTGAAAGCCTCTTGCTAGTCTAAATCTCTGAACACCTCCTTATCTTCCCTAGCTTCCCAGTAACATGAAGACGATTCTGCACTCATCCTTCCAGGCTTTGAAGGAAATTCAAAGACACTGTAGGGTGGATAGAAGAAGAATATTCATGATATTCACAAACCGTAGCAGGAGAGTAAGACAAGCTGCCTCAGAGGCTCTGTGGAAATATTTTGGGGAGACAACAGCCCTCAGGCCCTCCGGGCAGTGCACTGAGGGTCTGGGTGGGGAAAGGAGCAGGAGGATCTCGCTTGCAGAGGAGCCACAGGCAGGAACAGCTGATAAAGACCTTGGATGAACTTATCCTCCAACTGCTCCGTTTGCCAGTCCTTGTTCCTGTAACTGCCAGCACAGCAAAGAGCACTCGATCGCCATTCAGTCACGCTCTCCAATTTACCTGGATATAAGGCCGCTGAAACTGTTGTATGAGCACTGCTCTGCGCATCATGTGCAAACAGCAAAGGAGAAGCCCCGGTGGCTCTGCATTTAGTGCATCGCACTGGACTTTGCACACACCCCAATCCATCTGTTCCTGCAAAACGGTGCAGCCAGAGCACATCACTGTTTCTCATTACATAAATGCACTCCTTTGATTTCTACTCAAACGTAGGCTTAATTCCATTCTACTGTTCTTCTGATCCTAACAATCTGGCCTCATATCCTCCCATGTCCTTCAGTATCTAACTAGCAACAGACAGTATTTGAGAAACACCTTGCCCTCTTGCCCCAGCCCTCTTTGCTATAGCAAGACTTAAACTGTATTTGTAGATTACCACCACCAAGCATGTGCCACTGAGCTTCAGCGAAGACATGACAACATCTTTCCATTTCAATTTAATACAGAATACTTTGAAGTAACGGTTGTTCAGCATTGCATACATTTTTCACGCCATGTAAGTGAACAAATATATGTCTGACTTATACCTTGAAACCACACGCTTTCTTAAATTTCTGAATACTCCATGCTGTTTCTATAACAAATAGCTATTAATGGAGAACACCTGAATGGACCAGTTTCTGCCATGTTGTATTTCCAAATTTATATTGCCACCTGTAGACAACCTGGTGTTACTACTGTGTACCGCAGGTAATTCTCTTGGTGCAAGAGATCCTAACACTTCTAAAACAACTAACAGAAACGCAGGAGAAGATGGCTGTATCCCTTTTAAGCTACCTGCTTCACCTAACAGCCATTTAGTGTGAGAAATAACTTTGAAGAGTTATGAACATATCCAGCCCCAAACTAAAACACTAAGCATCTGCAGCTCCGCACAGCCTGGGATTTCTGCACACTTCCACAGTTGAGGCTGGCCTGAACATTCACAGTTAGCAGCACCTGAAAAAAAGGTTGCTGAATGAATTGTCCAAGTAAATTATGTGTCTGGAAATATTTGTGACATTTTCATACTAGAGGTATTACTAACCCTGTCTTATAATCTAAGACAGCCTCCAAGGTTTCACCCAGCTGTCCCTCATTTCCTGCTAAGCCGGCTGCACTGCATCGCTCCTTCAGAGCTGCTGCTGTTGAGAGCGCACAGGAACAAGTGATGGATGCCACAAGGCCCAAGTCTCCAAAACCATGCAGTCCCTAAACTGGCCAAAATCCAGCAGGACTTGTTTCTGAGCTCAACAGGAGCTAGAACCTCTCACCTTGCTGCTTTGCTCCTAATAAGTATTGTGCTTCTCTGGAGAAAGCAACTCTGATCTTCAGTTACCAACAGCAAAAGACCCACTGTCATGCAGCGGGGCAGGCTGGGCTCTCTGCTATGTGCAACAGTGTCCAACAGCTCTTGGGGACCCTGGAGACAACCGGCCCCAGGGCAGGTAGCATGCAGACAGGGTGCTGCTAGCAAACAGCCTCCTGGGCTCTGCAGAACTTCCCCTCGAAGTACCTCAACCGCCTGCTGTTCTGTCTCTGGGAGCTTAGGCGAGGCTGCTCCACCACGCCTGCATGGAACCCTGCGAGCATGGGGATTCCTGCTAATTCCTACAGCATTAAAAATGAAAGCCTTTCCTTAAAAACCAAACCAAAACAAAGAAACCAAACATTTGCACAGCATCACATGAAAGCGGGCAGGAATGATGCACTGCCCTCTTCAAATGCTGGACTTCTCAAAACTCTGCCAAATGCAACTTAAACACTATGAGCTGCTGCTGGGGGTACTGAGAGCAGGGAAAGCATGCATCCAGGCCTGTTCTCCCAGAGCAGGGACCGTTTAAAGATTCCCAAACGGCAGGAAATACCCAATTCCAGTTTGGTAATCTCCACCGAATTGTTAACGACCATAAAAATTACCAGTGTTGCCAAGTACTGAGTGACAATTTCACTGGCAATCACAGCCAAGGCATTGGAACACAGGAACAGCAACTGGGGAGAGAAATCAGTGAGTGCTGCATTCGTTGGAGCCACACACAAAGGAGGGACTAATCACGGAGCAGAAAAGCTGCCTTGTGAGAAAAATCAACCTCGCTGGAATTCTGCTCCCATTTAGGTAAAAAATAAAACTCTCTTTGATTCTAGACAAATCAATTCAGCCAATACTCAGCTCCAAGAAATTGCTCCAAATACTTGAGTCATTCAAGTAGTCTAAGGATTATCTTGGTCTCCATCAAGGTAAGCAATCCAGCAGCATTTTAAAATACCAACCAAAGAGAACTGATAGAAAAGCAGACCGTTAAAATGGCAATGAAAGAGAAAGAGGTTATTCAGATATAATCCCATTATATTCAGGTATAATCCCAGCACCAGTACTGGCAGCTTTTTTTATTTCTGACTATACAACTGCTGAGAATAAATGAGAGCCCAAGCAAAAGTCCTGATACCTGCAGTCAACTCTGTACCCACATCGCTGAATGGTCAGCAGCTAATCTAGGCTTCTGGTCACACCTCCAGGGTTGTTATTTCTGGCTATGATAGGGACACCACCCCTCCCCTTGCCTACAGATTCTCTGCTAGCATCCTGAGTAACCTCAAGTGAGATGCGGCAAATTGCATGTTTATGTATTAATTAGAGCCTTAAGCAGCGACAACAAAACAAAAAAAGCATCAATGGCCAAGTGAGCTAGGCACTGCTAGAGCTATTTAGCACTGTTTTCATATTAAACAAAGACTCAGTAAGGAATTACAGCTCCAAGAGGTTAGGAATTTAGGAGAACTGTATTTTCTTGATGCATTTTATTTCAATGCATAAATACATATATTTATATGAAGTTATGAAGCTTTCTTCTGTAAATCCTAGATGAGCGTATATGTCAAGAAACTGATAAATGAAGACATAGATGCTGTGTGTCATTCCAAGGCATCTATGATATTCTGTCAAGGTACACAGCAATGTCCTTTTCTCTATTATAGGCACTTGCGTAGTCAGTATCTATGCAAGGGTACACGTACACATGTAACATACAAATAAGCAGTGTTAGGACATTACTGACAAGGTATCAGCTTGTTGCAGCCACAGCGATGGCTTTGTAATGGACCTACTTAGAGAAAACGGGCCACAAACAGCCAGTTTGCAGCTGTGTGGTGAAGTTCTTCATGAGCTGAGTGATCAGCGAAGGGTAACTGCTTTTAATCTACCTCTGTTGTATCTTTTAATGAAAACATTAGGATTCATACTACCCTGTCATTATGTATAGGCATGCAGAGAGGGAGTTGTATAGGAAAGCTGTCTGCAGGTACAGTTACTGTTAAGAGCAATATATTTGTGGGAAAGGTACCTCAACTGAGACAATTACCTGGGGAAAATGAGACCAAAATTAGACCTTCAAAAATAAGTTCTGATCCAAAAATCAAATAGACTGCAATTAATAGATACTAGCTGGTTTGTCCTGCTCTGGCTTAAAGTTGATGTGTTATTGGTAGACCCTTTCAGGTTGATGCTAACACATAACAAAATTATCTACCTCTCGACATTTACCCTCGGAAAACTTGACTGCATTTGTGCAGCAATAAAAAAACCCAAGACATTTCTTGCCAAATATTGGGATGGCCATCATTTGGATGAAGGCAGCACGTTCCTAACTGACCACGGGAAGCCCAGGCACACAAATGGGGCTTCAAGGAGGCAACATAAAGCAGTACCAGAATTCAGGAGCTGATCTTCCCTGGTACGGTTACTGCATTGGGTCGGGCAGAGGAGCAACCAAGAAGCTGAGAGAACAGTATGCCAGTTGAGCATCTTCCAACAGCCGCTGCTAAGGAAAAGACCTGGCATATGGGAAGACACTGAAGAAAGGAAGGAAAACTCTCCCAAAGGGTCCACAACTCATGAGCACGGACCTCTCTCCTGTATCTGCCTGCATCCTAAATGTACCCATCTGACCTTTCTATCTTTTCATACTGTTATTACCTATAGTTATTTGGAGTAATTCTCCCTAGGTATTTTACACTTTCCTTACACTAATTTCTGTGACCATAAGCTCCTGTAAGAAGGCAAATGCTTCAGCACTCCTTCCTTGTTTAAATCTCACAAATCTCATCAATAATAAAACATTTTGCTGTAAGTGACAATTTGCAACGGCTTATTTGCACTTCAAGACTTTGATACCAAGAAAGACAAATTCTTCTGTGATACACCAAATCCCCAATCAACTGGAAAATTAAGAAGAATGCAAAGCTGCAGATCTATGTAAATTCATTTTCCATATCCATCATCCACAGCTAAGTTTCAAAAACCGCTAATTCTGGGAGCCCACTTAGGCACCAAGTACTGGTGAACAGAGCCAGCTCTAGTTGTCTCTGTGGCTTTACTTGTGCCACCATACAACTGTGATAGCTGACAAGATTTCTCTCCTTCAGGGAGTATAATTTAGGAACAAATTCACTTTGGGGAGGAATGGCCCAGTGCTGAGATACAATTCAACTAAAGCTTGAATTGCAGAGTCTATAAAACTATCTATAACTGTATCTTGAACAGGGAAAATAAATTTATGGATGTACACAGGGGAGACAAATCATGGAGATAAGTATCATATATAAATCTACAGAGACTACATAATTACTGCATCAGAGATCCATGATTAATCTTATTCTTCTGTTGAGGATAGAGATACTGATACATCCAGGGTGTCTCTACAAGAGTGCTACAGTTCAGGTCAGACATACACTTCTGAAGTGACTGTCCTCATCGTCCCCACTTTACAGCACATCGGTGTGCATTGCAGAGAGGTCTGGGAGCACACAACCTGGATTCCTGAAGGATGAAACTGTGAAATCCAGGAATGACGTGACCATTCCAGCTGCTGAGGGACAGCCACTTCAGGGGAGCAGGCTAGAGCCTGTCTGCACAAAATCTCTTGTACACGTTGGGTGGATGCTGGGTCCCCAGCACTAACTGTTTCACCCTACAACGCACTTTAGTCCATGCAAAAAAAACCCCAACAGGCTCCTCGCTGGTCGTTTGCACAGCAGCAGCCCCTGTGCCAGCACAGGGCTCTGCTAAAGGCTGCTCTTCCCTGGGTCTGGCTCTCCTCAGCCAGGGGAGGACACTGACATTGCTTCAACCAGCTTTCATTTGCTTCACTTCAAAGGTAAACCACAATGTCTTAAAAAACATCTCACAGAAGCACACTTGGATGTTCTCCCCAATAAAACACAAAGCCAGGAAGTGCTGCCATTTCCTTAATTGGCTAAAAAATGGGATTGCAGGCGTCTCTGCTGAGTGATACACATGGCAACTGCCAGTGAATAAAGGGTGAAAGAGCTTAATATGAATTTATATTAATTTCTCAGATTGATACCAAGCTCCAGTGGGCGCAGCAAAGCTTGAACTGAAGTCTTGCCATATTTTAAAGACAACATTTCTATTTCCAGCTGGGTTTCTCCAAGAAGCAAGGTTTGCATAATTGTATCACGCCACTGCCTTTTTGTCCTTCCCCAAAAAATCTTTGATAGCAGTATCAAAGCTATTAAGATGCAAATCATTTCATGAAAGCAGGCAGCCAGATAGAGGAGAGCGATTCCCAGACATCCCTACAAGGGGACATGCTGCAGGTTACACTTCACGTTCATTAAATATAACAAAGTCCACTGAAGAGACAGCCGTTCTGACTCTCCGGCAGAGGGAAATGTCTTGCGAGGGCACCCAGAACCCAACCAGGAGACACGAAGCCGTAGGGACACTGGGCCTCATCCGTTCTGTTACTAAGAGCAAGGCTTTTAGGTTCAGAAGCATTTCTACAGTTCACCTATAAAGACGATCTCTCCCTGAAAAAGCTTTTAACAAGAAAATATTAAAGAGGGATAAACGGGCAAACATTTGATGCACTGATAACTTTATGCTGTAAGTCTCATCACCTGTAATAAAGCAGGTAGGCTTTTATAGAAGAATGTCATATAGTTGCTTTTGTACTCATAAAAGCTGGCACTGCCAGTCAGTATACTAAAACCTGAACTTATCCCAGTGTAAATATTTTTTTCCCTTCTTAGTGAGTGTGGAAAAGAGCATTTAGCTCTAGGAGCATCTACGCGGTTATTTTAAAACATTGTATTCGCCACCACATAGCAGCACCAGCCAGAGACAGTCATTGCTGCAACCTTATTTTCCCTTAGACTAATTTCATTTGCAAGACCTCTAGAGGGCAGTGAATAAAAGAAAATAAAGTACCAGAAATAGCCATAAATGTTAAATACAAATTTAAAAATTGGGATGTCATCTAATTACTTCCTTGTATTGAAAACCTTCCAGGCAATTCTATGGATTAATGGATTACTGCAATGGGGTTTTTCCAAGCCCAAATCCTATTCTCTCTGGCAGATTGCATTGACAGACTTTACAGCAGTGCACTTCCCCAGTGATTTACTTTTTTCAAACAGAAATCACTTTCTTGCACCTAAGCTAAAATATGCAGCAGGCCATCCGACTTCCATGGTGCTCGTGGGCAAACGAGATTTTTCTTTTTCCTGCAGAAAGTCACACCAAGCCAAGAAAAAGGGAAAATACATTTGAGTAAAGCTGACCTGTTTACCCAATATCCAACAGTATAACATTAGTGTCCAAGTTAATATCGAAACAGCCGGGACGTACAGCAGAAGGTAGCCTCTTAGATAATTCCTCTTTGGTTTTCATGCATGTACTGGACGCAGAATCAGGCATACTGCTAATGACTTCATTACACATTTGACCATGGCATATACAATTAGCCCATTACCGATGGAATATGTAAAATCTAGGATAAAACTTAAATTAAGCATGGCAGACAAAAACGTTACGGTAGATAGAGTGTACTTTGTCTTATCTTGCACAGCAAGAGTACCAATCAATACGGCACCAGCCCATACGATTATATAATTTCAGCTATGCTTTAGCAACTTCTTATGGCTTTGTAAACCTTGTGCAATTCTGAAATTGGCTATGCAATTACCAGAGGCAGAGCTGTCCATACCTTAAGTTAATGCCCTGTTTATTTTTGGAATGCAGAATAGATCTGCAAATGCATCTAAAAACACCAGAAACTGAGAGTGCAACAAAATAACGCTTGAAAATCTGTGTGCTAAAACGTGATGCCAGGGCTCTAAGGGTACTAATACACTCAAAGGCCCCATGGCCTGCAGCCACTGAGGTGGGGAACAGTGAGCTGCCCTGGCCCCTGCAGTGAGCCACTGGTCCTTGCTGTGCCCTGACACTTGCTGAATGCAAATCCCCTCCAAAAAAAACAGAGAAACCAAGAACAGTAAGTCAGCAATGCATTATCGCTCTTTCTAGACTCCTGGGTGATTCACTGCCATTATAAATTGTCACTGCTCCCAAGAAGTCAGACACTGACAATTTACTCTTACCTGCTGCATTTTTTTAACCTTGTTTGTGGATTTTTATCTTTTTCCTGTCCCTGCAATCTTCTCATCCCTTTTCCACCAGTGTTTCCTGTTGTATCAATTCCCTCATATTTAGAAGAGCTAGAGAGCCCACGGCTGCTTTTGTAATTCACATTTGCAAAGATACACACTTACATGAACTTCTGAGCCTTCTTCATACTCCAGCAGAGTTTGCTGCAGTGTCACAGAGCGATAGCCTATAGGAATGAAAAATTAGGAACATGTTATTCATACTCTTTTAACAGAATGCAACTAAATAATTTTGCTATCATCCATCATATAGATATCTATATGTCACAGTAAGGTGGGGATGGTAGGATGTTGTACTATTGATGGAGCTTGGAGGAACCTCTTTTCTCCTGGGAGAAATCCACTTTAGGTGATGCCACTCTACGTGTGGACTTCTCCTTTCTGTGGAAGGAAACGGTAAGGCAGAGCAAGAAAGTGAGGAGAAGTCAAAAGTGAAAATAAAAGACAGGTGCAAACAAGAAAGAACAGTAAGAATATATCGTGATTCAAAAAGTGAGCTCAAAAGGAGCAAGAAGAAGAAACAGATGTGTGGCAAGGCCTTGGAGTAGTAGCTTTGGATGAAAAACGGCCCTGGGCAGATTATAAATACTGTTACATCTTCATCAGTCAGTAAAGACGCCTGCAGCTGCATTCACCCGCAGAATGACGGTGCACATCGTTAAGGAGTGTACCCCATGTTTTTTGAGGACTACATTTTTTGAGCTTTGCTAGTTCAGGATCTTTCAGAAGCGGTATTTTTATTCATTTAAGCTAAAATAGGTTACATGGCACTCTTCACACTAGCTGGATTATACGTCCATTTGGCAGGAGGTTGCTCCTCTTTTACTATGCAGCCTTTATACTGACTGCTCAGTTGCACTTAAGTGCTCTTCAAAAAGATTAAGTCGAAGTCCATCTTTCAAACAGCTTGAGAAATTCTTACCTCCCAACCACAAAGAATAAGAAATGGATGAGAGGTTGAATCCCCTGTTTGAGCAGGAAGGCCAGCGTAGTCCTGACTAATGAATCCCAGTCAGGCTCTCACATTACAAGTCTCATAGCATGTCTCAGATGTAAGCGAAATCACATACAGGCTGCATTCTTAGAACAAGTGCAGCACTGTTACTGAGATGAAAGAGCACATCTAAATCTGGAAATCATGAAGAGGTGCAGGAGTAGCACCCTGCCCTTCCCCGCAGTGAAGATGCATCACTACTGCAAACTGGAAGAGGAGGGGGCATATTAGAGGCACAATAAAGAATGCCTCTGCTGGTGCGTAATCTCAATTACGTCCTTGCATACAAAAATGTTTTGCTCAGGTGTGAGCCAGTAACTCCATACCCCAGGCATAGAGGCTTCAACACAACAAACAAACCGCCTCGGTAGAATTAAAGCGCCCTCTACAAGCAGATTAAGGAAAGCAGCCAAACAAGCAGCAGAGATAACTCTTAACTTTTCCATCTCTCCCACTGGAAAATAACCATGTAATTGAATACAAACTAGGAGAAGCTGGATTCTTTAAAGAAACGATTTGCTTATGGTTTTCTCCTCTGGGAGTAATCCAAATGCTGCACTGAAACTCATTCCAGCACTCATACAACAGAGGTTTTAATTTTAACCAAAGAAGTAAATATAAAAGGATACGTCTCAAACAAAGACACAATTTTGTGGAAAACCACAAACCTAGATGCGGTTATGGCATGTTACAAAACATTATCACTATAGGCGCTTGCAGCTGAAGGCACTGGGAGCTCACGGGCTTTGCTTCATCTGCCTTGCCCCGTCCAGACACTCATACTACCTACGTTACCTTGTGAATGCACTACCTGGGAAGAAGAGAAGGGAAGGTCTCTGCTAGCAAGAGTGAGTATATGCCAATTTATGATTTCTACCTGTTAATAAAAATAATTATTTTAAATTATGCAAGATCAGGATGATAACTCTGAAGAACAAAAAATACGTGGACAAAATCATCAGAAAAAATTAATTTCAGTACAGAAGCGAGGACCTCTGTGGTGCCAGCTAGAAAGTCAACAGGCACACACTACAGCACATGAGCCCTCCCACTGCAACATGCGTAGCCATACTTATTCCTCCCCAAAGTTTGCACTAGTCAGGCCATGCTGGTGCTCAGCATCCCAAGAAACAAAAATCCCATCCTGACCTTTATCTTCTTCTGCACGGGTCACTATTTTTAGCAGCTGTTATTGCTGTTTGCAACGTACTTTCTACACCAAGTCATTTGCTTAGAGAGCTGCAGAAAGACAGTTTGATGCCCAAGTCACAAGTGCCTGCCTTCTCCCCGACCCTTCCCAGGCTTATTCATCTGGGAGGAGTCCCTGCTACAGAGCTCCTCTTACAGAGCAAAAGTAGCAGCTGGCAAAACTCAAGAGGCATTTGCTCCATTTCATGGTCTTTCACCTCATATTTCTTGCACATCTTGTTATGCAGGAGAATTTGGTTAAAAAACCCCAAACTTATAGCAATAAAATTGCATAGCAGCAGAAAACAATTTGGCTACTTAGGCCACTGGCAAATTAGAAAGGCTTTTGTGAATCGAGTGTTAGTATACAGAGAGGGAGGTAAGTCACTCAAAAATAGAAACATTTAATCCAAAGATTTCTAAAAACAATCCCAAATCTGTTTTCTTCTCTCATTAGCAAGTACATTGAGAAGCTCCTGGTAAGCTTAGCCATTATGCTCATTAAAAATAGAAATAAAAACCTGGAAAGTACAAGTTAACTTAATGGGAACAGGGGAAGGCTTCACCCCATCAGCGCTACCATCCTAAAACGTTAATTGGAGCAAAATAAATGTCTGCCGTCATACACCATGATTTACAGTTGAAAGCAAAATCCCTGCATATTTGTATTCAAAATTGTATGGGTGCCTGTGTGTACTACTGAGTAACCTGGTGATGTCCTCTGCAGGGATAAAGCATTAAGAAAATCTCAGCTTATCCTAACACCGGACTGCTGGTGTCCCTTTGTATGCCCAGCTTCCGCTTCAACTGCTCTTTTGGGCAGTGTCAGCTTTCTCAGCCACACAGATGCTCTTTTCCTCTCTATGCTCAGTGCTGGTTTGGGTATGTTAAGACAAAAGCAGGATCAAGGCCTTCTATTTTAATGATCTCAGAGCAATCACCAGGTTGCTTGGAACTTCAGCAGGTCATCAAGTCCATTTCCTGCTCCAAGACACGATCAGATCTTTCTTTCATTCCTGATCCATGTTTAAGTCTTCGGAGAGACATTTAACTTTAGTATGTCCACCATTTGGGATATTCTCCATTGGTCTCAGGCAACTTACTCACTACTTGAACTGTTAATTGCCCCCTGTCTCCCTAAATGTCTAATACAAACCCTTCTTACTGCAATTTTCACCCATTAATTTTATGCCATCCGTTATGGATAAAAAGAATAAACTATTCTCCTCTTTGAAGTAGCCTTCCATGTAGTGGAAGACTCTTTTCAAATTTCCCTTCTTTCGTATTCATACTAAATAATATCAGTTTATCACTGCAGGGCATATTTTCTAGACCTCTGGTTGATTTTACTGTTCTGTTCTGACTCCCGCCAGCTGGCCCACAGCCTTCCTGAAATGCACTGCCCAGATCAGGACACAGACCCAGCTAGGCTGCTACTGCCTCTGCATAAAGCAGAACAATTACTTTGTCCTTGTTGCAGGTCATCAGGACTATGTTTGCCTTTACTTTTTTCCCCATCACAATGGTACCTTTGATTCATATTGAGCTTTTTTCATCATCCTTTTCCCCTCCTTTCTCTTCCGACATGATCCTTAGCTGTTCCTCACTTTTTAACCGCTTTAAGGGTGGGATTTTTACTGAACAACATCCTTTTTTTTTTTTCCCCTTTTTTTCCCCAAGACCATTTCTGTAATTAGCATACATTGCTTTAAAAAAGCACCTGCTCATCACAAGTGCTACAACTGTAGCGCACAGGCACTGTTATAATCAGCCCTACTTTGTTCTTTCAAAGAGTTCCTCATATTAACCACAGCAGAAAAGCAAGGTAATTTGATCACTGCCTGACCCTGGACTCACCCCGGCTGATTTTACCCTGGTTTCAGACAGAAATGGAATTTCCCATCTCTCTCCAAACTGGCACCTGGACTGGCCCAATGCCTTTAAGAAGCTGCCTGTACTGTGAAGTGGCTCTTAGGAGCTTTAACAGTGCTGAGGTGTATTTAAATCAACTGTGCTCAAGGAGTTTTGTGGGGGCTTGGGGTTTTTTTTGAGTGAGTGCTCATTCTTAGTCTATTTTTCTTCAAGTAGAAAACAGAGGATAATTAAGAGAAAACATTATCATAAATCAACAGAAAGAAAGAGAACAAACCTGGCCCCCAAATGAAGGCATTTCACAATTTAGCACTACAAGAATTTAACTCAGTTGCATTCAGATTTCTGTTCTTATTTTGTCATAATATGTTAGATATTTTCCTGAACCAGAAACTATGTGGGAGACCCTGTGCACCAGATGGCAAGTGGAGAAGGACAACGGGCCGCATGTAAGTAGTTGTCAAATGTGCAGGTACAGTATGGGGATGGACTTGCTCAGCACTGAACAGAAAGACTAGGGACACTGCAGAGGATCACAACTAAACACTGCAATGTAATCCTGAAACCTGGCTGGAATATTGTCTGTGAGGAACAGGAAGAAATGCTGGCTCTGTTCTGGACTGGTGTTTCCCAGTGAGACAATCTGCCCAGTTTTGGACACTGCACTTACATATGCAGGGAGAATGTTCAACAACAACAGGAATATTAAGAGATTTGTAAAATACAACCTGTGAGCAAAGACTGCAAGGATAACAAAGATCTAGTAACAATCATCACATTCACTAAAGCGTGTTATGACGAGGAATTCTTTACAAAGGAAGGTCATTGGGAACAGCAGAACAAACCAGATCGGCAACCTGAATACAACAGAGCCTGCAAAAGAGATACAAGCCAACCACGATGGCCTTACCTAGCAGCAGAATTACCAGGAAACCCCAGCCTGCCCACAGTGTGCTATAAAACTGAAATACCACTTCAGATTAAATTTGCAACATTTTTATCAAAGCAAGTCAACAGAACAATCTTCTCATTTTGGCCAAGCCGGGATTACTTACACATAACTTGATTTTAGCCCCTGTTTATAGTCCGGTTTTGCTTTATTTTTTAAATTGGCACAGACAGCTCAGTTGCTCTTTCCCCTGCCTCCGCAAGAGCAAGCAGCCCCTACTGACCTTCCCAGGCATGGGAGACACAGCCTAACTACAGGAGATACAGCTGGCTTTCAGACCTTGCCAAAGAAGCAGGACGTTCACTTGAAACAACCTGGCTAAGGGCAAGAAAGTCCAACCCTGCTGTTGCAGTTTTCTAAATAAAACAATGACACTGAGCAAAATTTACAGCTGTGTGTGAAAAAGGGAGCAAGAAATAGAAATTGCACTTATACTGGAATTATGATTAACTCAATTCTGCCGTGTTGGTTCTACTCAATACATACAGTACATCTTGATTTAGGTGAAACTGAGAAAATGTAAGTATACCACAGTAAATTAATTTATTTTAAACTCTATTCTAAGAGAGCTAATTTACTTTCTTTTTCAATGTCTTCCCCTTTCAACAGTCATCATGTAAAGTATCTAACCTTACTTAGGTCTTCTCAGAGGTCCTGCTGAAGCTGATGGCAGGGAAGTAAGGGACAATCTGGAAGACGGCAGAGAGGCAACAAGCCAGTAGAAGGGTTCAGATGATGACAGCAGCATTGCTGGCTCCAAAAAAGTTAGGAACCAGCAATCTACATCCCAGAGAGGCTGATGGGTGAGGCTGCTTTCATGCCTATGAGGTTTTATCCTGTTTAACTGAGCAGTGATCCTGCCTTCCTTTATCCCAAGTGCATCAGAAAAAAATTAGAATTAGTTCTGTCGGTTCAGATAAAATTATGGTTTATCCTAAAACCAGTGCTATATATCACAGCAGAGCCTTCCAACAGGGCCAGCAGAATCATGGAAAATATAATTTTCCAATTGCTTTTTGTCACCTTCAACAGCAATGATGTCTTTACCTATTGTATTTTGTAAAGTGTTTTCTGTTCATGTTTTGTTTTGGTCTAGTTCACCTTTTAACATTTCAAAAGCTCCTGAGAAATCTGAAAGGAAAAAGGGACATGTTGAATGAGATGTTAAGTTAAAGACATGCATATTCAATTTGTCTTTGTGTTGGAATGGTTGCTATTATGCGTTTCATCAGGAAAAAGAAAAATGAAGATGAGAGATTAGAGATTTTTCTTCTTGCATAATTTTTTTGCAATAACTTATTTCTCTTTAAAACCAATATTCTAGCTGAGTCCTGGTTCCAATACTAGAGGAAGACACGCAATGCAGTTTTAACAAGCTGCTTACAACAGCAACTGGTTACACATTTTAAGCAGGTGGCTTAAGTTCTTCCATGTCAATGTTTCCCATTGACAACCATAATTTAGACTGTGAAAATATTCTTACAATGATTAGGTGCAGATGGCTTAGGAGATGCTCTGAAATCACGAATACACAGTTCACGGACAACTAGATTGATTGCTTTCACAGCTTGAACAGTTTTTGACCTCTCAAGCTGAGCTTGTAGAGTAGAGTTACTCCGTGGGTTTATATTCACTGGACATTACATGATCCTTAGAAACCCCAGTCTTTTAGATTAATTTTATATCACTAGTACTTGATATCTGATGGGTCTGTAACCTCAGAAAACAGCTGCAATCTAACGTAAAGCAAGGAAATGTTCTGATTCGTGATCTTTATAGAGCAGGACGCGACCTCTCTCATTGCAAGGAGCTACCTCTCACTACTTGGTCGGTACGCACCCTTCTATCTCGTGTCCTTCACAAATGAATTTCCTAGTAAGTCACTCACCCTTAACATCCATTCCTCATTTTTCTCCTGAAGATTCAGCAACCTGTGTCTCCCTGCAGCCAGAGCAGAGCAGTCCAGCTGACACTCAGAAGACTGGGAGGCCAAGGGAAGAGCAGAACAAGCTCCCTCCCTCTGAGCTGCTCTCAGCTGCAGACAGTTATAGCCCTGCTTCTGCTCAGCCACGTCTCTCAGGCACTTGGCCTTTGCTGCAAGGCTGTCAGCAAACCTCCCTTCTACTACACTACTAATGTGCAAAGTGAAAGATTTTGAGGAATTTCCATATGGATGGAAGCTGAATTATTATAGTTTCATTTTACTTATAAATTTACAAATATGGAAATTCTAACTAATTCTACTTCAGCACATTGTGTCTTTGTCTCTTGGTCAATCTGTTAGTTGATCCTTAGAGCAGTTTCATTGTTACCTTTTGCCATTTAGTTGCATTTGTTTATTTACTTATTCAAAGGCAGAAGATAAGCGTTTTTCCTCACTGCATCGACTCACTGTCAGCAGACTTTCGTGCCCTTTGAGAAATCTTGCATTGATCCTGAGCGTAACTACCAAGCTCCCAAAAAGGAGAGTGGAAATTGTAACTTCATGTTTATTACTGGCTAACTCTTGGCACATGTTTGGACCCCAAACTCTTCATCTACATGACAGTGAAATCCAATTTAAAAAGTTTCCCACCAGAAATAACCTAATATTGTAAAGACAGTATCACCCATTACAACATGAATTATACATTTAAGCAAAAATATGCTGATGTTAAAAAATAATCTTGTTTTCAAATTTTACTTAGAGTTAAAAAAAAAGTATACACGGAAATTATCACCAGGAGAATGAGCAAATTCCTGAACATAATGTCTCTCACATATTTGCAGTTGCTCTACCCTCTGATTCACCTCTGAAGGCTGTTTGGACCATAATAAAGATGCACCTTTGAAAGTGCTCTAATTAGGAAGCCTGATGCCATAACCCGATCATTAAAGGCTGTGCTGAGTTTAAAATTCATAGGCATCGTAGTCCCAGGTAGACTAGTTTCTGCTTGCAAAGTAATACATTAGTATAGTAAAGATGACTTGTACATAGAAAATAAGGAAGCAGCAGCTTCAGGGCTTTTGATGTAATTTGCATAGCAAAAGCACAATTAAAATACGTTTTATTTCAGCCCACCGAAGTTTAGTGGCTGAAGCAGGTCTTCATGGTTATTTTCCTGTAATCCCACTGTCATTGTCTGAGCTCTGCTTGCTTTCGAAGGCTGCGTGTTGGTCCACCCTCCATGCAGGACAGGAGAATAAGATACTCTCTCACTCCGTAGCACTGTTTTCTGCACAAAGGATGAAGGAGGTTTCACCAAATTGCTGCACACTAGAAGGATGAAGCTTTCAGCTAAAGTACAAAAAGCTTAGCATGAGGAGAAGGGAAGCGTGCACTGTCCCCATACATCAGGGTGGACTAGGAAGTGAGTCTCATCATGCTTTAAGGCAATTAATTACTGCATATACTAACGACAACCTAACTCAAGGTGGAGGAAGAGTGTTTAGGGCAGCAACTCTTAAAACCGCAGTGATGTAATTACGTACATTAGCTTGCTTCAAGGCTAGTTTTCCTACAAAAAGCAGTGATAAAATGACTTTTAAATCAGTTCTCTCTCTACTTTCTTGATGAGATGCCTTCCTAGCAACTATACGTCTACTGTCTTTCCGGGGATAGCATACATATGGACTCTCATTTATTCCCCAGTTCCTAAACCATATTGCTGAAGGCTCTGGAAAATGAAACAGAGTGGTGGAGGGGGGTTTCAGATACTGCCAACATTACCCTGAAAAACTAGTGACCTCCAGGGAGGTGCCTCATTTTAAGACAGACCTCACTGGAGAGGTCACATGTTTCTCTGGAGGACAGGAACGACACATTCAGTGTATTACTCAATCAAGAATTGAATTACTGCTCTCCCAAACTTGGCATTTGACTTGGCTGTCAAGTGTGTAACATCTAATAAAAGGCAGTGGGCTGTTTCACTCTGCTGACTTGCAGGTCTCAGAGACTGCAGGAGATGGTGTTGGCTTTGCCTTGATATTTAGGATAGAGGCTTGCCAATAATTTTAAAGCAGATGAATATACATGTATGCTGTAAGGCTCTTTTTCTAGAAATTTAATAAAAAGTTCCAGGGTTGAGGTGGGGACAGGGGACAGATTGAACAAATAAAAGTGTGGAAATGTCCCAGGAGGGCCTAATGTGTATCTAGCAAACATATTAAGTGCTACACCGCTTCTTTTCTCCTTTTAATAGTAGTTTCACGGCAAGGGCCAGTAAGTAACGGGGATCAGTCCTGGTAAAGGTTCAGGGCTACTTTCAGAATTAATGTAGGGTATGATCTCCTCAATACCTGTCCTTACAGGAAGACATACAAGGTGGCCTTGCCAGAGCCTGGCATCACTCACTTTGTGAAGTGACAAAGCCCAGAACGCACACCATCATGCTGCAGCAAATAACATGAAAGCAGTCCAAGATGATGCTCTGAAAGAGTTTGAAGAAGGAGCTGAGTCTGAAGGCTTCATCCGTGAAAAGTTTGTGTTGCAGGCCAGGCCATTACTCTTAACTCCTGCAGATGGACAGGCAGCAGTCTCCAAGGGCAATGTTTGTACACATGAAACCCATGAGCAGAGCATGGGGAAAGGGATATCAATTATAACGTCAAACCTGCTGCCTCGTTCAAGCAACACCATGCATTTCCAAGAAAGATGAAAGGCTAGCACTCCTACCTTTCAATATATACAATTTTGGAAATACCATGTTGAAAGTCTTCTGGGATGCAAGAAAAATCGTATGCTCTGTCTCAGCTTCAGCCTGATTTGGAACAACTTCCAGTACAGACCAGTCTGTATGTGCTTAAGAACATGTAACAACAGAATACCAGGAATGTGTTTTCTGAGCCCTATTAATGTAAGGATTAAAAATCTGTCAAATAGCTCAATGAAGGCAAACTGTGGTTGCAAAAGCAGGGTTTGCAGTGACCATAAAGAATTCAGAAGCGGTGGGTCTTACACAGTCAGTATGATTTTATAAACAGTCACATTTAATGAAACACTCACTGAATTAGTCACTCACTGGTCCTTGAGCGTCAGAAGCATCGAATAAGCTGGGAAGCCTCTAAATAGTTTTATCTGCCCAAAACAGCAATAGTGGGTGTAACAACTTGTCTGTATCTCCAAAAAGAAGATCTACTAATGGCAAGATGAAAAATACTACAGTGCAAGGTTGTTCAGTAGGGCCCCTTTGCCATAACACATCAACCTTGTGAGCTGAATCAAAGACAGACTTGTCTTTCTCCTAACGGCGCTGGAAGGTGCCGAAGGCTCTTTGGTGACTGTGAGATTTTAAGCGCCACTCTTTTGCATTGATATTTTCAATAGCAAAGCCTATGGCAGCACTGTTGAGCGTCTCGATACAAATGCCAGACCCGTTCAAATCTCAGGGAACCAGCAGCATCAGGAAGGTTGGGATCTCATGTTCCTCTCCTCATCTCAACGTCATACAAGACTTTGACACTTTCCTCTAGGGTTTCTGCTGTACCCATGTGCAAAAGCTCCTTGCAAAGTTCTCTGGATCCTCAGCCACCCTGCTCCTAGGCTAAAACTACCATTAAATTGAAGCCATGATAGGCGTGCACCAGTGATCCTGGTTATGCCAAGAATAAATTTCTAAAGACTTGTGGAAGACTTGAAAGAAGCTTAGGCTAAACTAAGAACAAGGAGTGGAGGCAGTTTGCTTGTTGCTATGGCTGGTCAGAGCAAACTGCTGACATATGTGGCTATCAAAAAAGCATATGAAAAGATGCAGGGTCTTCAAAGGGCAGTGCTAATAAAGAAAAAAACCCCTTCGTTTTTCTCAATTTTCTATATCAGATGCTAGCACATCTTGATTAGAATTCACAATGACTCATATTCAAAGGCCTGCTTCTAATCCCTAAAATACTGACTATCAACACAGATAATTGGTTGCAAAGATGCTTTAAGGCATAGTTGGCAAACTCCCCGATAGGCATTTTTTTCCTCTTTATTAAATGTAGAAGATTTTTCAATATTTTAACTCACTCTCCCTTTCCACACCTCCACACTGATACATAACAGCAGCAATCATTTAAATTACACATTGATGGTGAATTTCTGTGATATATTATCCATTATATTATATTAAACAGAGAAGAAGTGGACTCTGCTATCATAACTATTGAGACTGTTTTTCCTTCCATGTTGATTTACAGCCAAATAACCAACTTATCAACCTTGCAAATGTCAATCTGCACTGAGGCAAGAAGCTGTGAAGTTCTTAAGCAGACACTCTGCTTGGGACTGAAAGGTCAGTGTTTGTGTTATTTATTCTTATCATGGAAATATTTTACTCTTAAGTTAGGGAGGACTTTCTCACTACCCATGGAAATAAACATTGAAGA
>VYZW01003443.1:3291-16340 GCA_013401315.1 Balaeniceps rex | reverse complement strand
TTGCTCACGCCTCTTAATCAGTAATGATTCAGAATATTCTCTCAACATTATTTGAAGAAAGCCTAAATGAGATTACTGCATTTCTATGCTGATACTTGTATACTCTGAAGAAGATTAATGCCTCAGCTTTATATTACATTTGCATTCTATGTATTCATTCCGTGGAAATAATGCTTTAAATAGTTAGCATATAATTTGGGTGCATATCAGGAAAGCGTGCATCCTACTCTCAACATTGGCTTCCCACATTAACATTGTTGCGAGACACTGAAAAGATTAACTATGTAAGTGAAATATACTCATTAGCCTTAAAATTATCATAACAGATCTACATCGTATCTTCAAATTGCTTTTCAAAGCCTGTTTCTATTTTTATAATCAATTTCCTAACTAAACTACATTCGTCATTATGAAAACAAATCATGTAAGTCATACACACATTTTTGTCTCCCTGTGACAGACATTGATTGAGAAAGGAACAACTAGTTTCAACCTCCAGTAAACAGCTGGTATCCTTAGATAAGAAAATCTCTGCACGCGGCCAAGCTTCCAATATTGTGAAAAAACGATGCAGTAGAAAGAAAAAGACAACAGAAGCCCCAAGTGCTTACATGAGACAACATAATTTATAACCAATATTCATAACATAACTTAATTACCACATTCCTTTTTGTATTCTGCCACTAAAGTGCAACTACAGCTTCCTTTGGCATCATTGGATTTGTTCCTTGGAAAATAAAATGCATCACAACAGGAAATATCTGACTTTCGGTATGAGAAGATCAGAGGAGAATAGTTGAAGGATAAACTTATGCAATAATTAAGCTTTGATATATGACAGTTCACCCTTTATGACTCATTCATAAGATCTGCATGTTCTGAAAAGTCAGAGCCAAACTCAATCCCACTACCATTTTAGCAAGTATCTCAGGGTAGAACTGGAGTGTCTGATTGTGATTTGAGCATAAACACTAGAAGAGCAATTCAAATATGTTCCTCTGCTTAGAAATCTTATCACTGTAGTTAATAATTTTATTTAAAGGCATACCTTTTATAAAACAATGACTCACTCCGATATCAAGTTGGGTAAATACATTAAACAGGGGCAAATAAACACTAGAAGTCGAATAGAGATAATTATTGTTCAAAGTCACTTTCTGGCTGATTCATAGGGATGGCATATAAAAGGCCAAGCAACCAGCTTGCAGTGACCATACATACATTTCTTTCAAAATAAATTCATGAGGAAAATATTACTTAGTGATGAAAGGGTAGAAAGTAAGGGTTTTCTTTGTGAATAAAAACCCTTTTCCCTCTTTGTAAGGAAAAGAAATATGCAGGAGATGTTAAATGCCCTCCTTTGGGGCGGCGGGGGGGAAGTACTTTCCATATCTTTTGCTAATGTAAAAGGAAAACTGAAGAACATTCCACATACACTTAATCTAGACTAGGCCATCACAATCCTTCCTAAATAAAGGACAGAGTAATAGACTCTCCTTATTGGCTCCCCCCTTGCTCCAGGATGCCAGTTAAAAAGAAATCACCAAAGGAGCTGTTGTCCCTTCTATGCAGTGCACCATACTCTTGGCAAGCTAGGCAGGAACAAAAAAGCATGCATGGTCCTCCTTCAATTAAGCACTCAGGGCAGACAAAGTGGCCTTCAGCTTCCATAATTAAAGAAGAAAAAGGCAATTGGCTTTCAGGCCATAAACTCTTGCTGAAAGAGCAGCTAAGATATGAAAGAAGCTGGAAGAACTAAAGATCCAGATAACAAAGCTTCTAAGTAGAAAGGAAAAAAAAAAAAAAGAACGAAAAAGAGGAACAAAGAAAAATCATGCATATAGATAACTATCAAGAAGGGCATTTTTAAACTCTTCTTTTGTTTTTTCTTTAACTCCTTGCTCCTTCCCATCAAATGCAATTTATTTTGATTTTTAAGTAAGCATAATCACTTTTCAGAGATTGTAGATTATTTTCTGTTTTAAAGCAAAAATTTAAGCTATTGAGCTATACACATCAACAATAATAAATCATACCTCCAATATTTTCCATCAGCAACACTCAGCCGTAATTCCAAACATGTTTTTGGTTATACTGTATCTCACGTCCTTCTGGAGGCGCTTGGTTATTGGTATCTACTGTAGTAAGATAGATGCTGGTTCATAACGGCTGGCTGCAAGATATGTTTTTCCATACTCTTCAGGAAAAGATCATTAGAGTCAGGGCCTGCTTGTGGGACAGGGAATCTGGGACTTGATGAGTTTGACTATTGATGAATGTCTTACCACTAGAACTGTCCAGGAACACCCACACACATAAGGCAGCAGCAGGAGGCAAAAGTAGGTTACTGCTACTTCTATTACTGAAGAAAAAATCCCCAAACCACAATCTCCTTTTCTTTGGGTTACTTATGAAATAAGGTGTTGATTTCACATACTGTAAATCCAAAAAGGACCAGTTGTTGTACTGACTGGGTGAAAAAACGACAAGAATTCTCTAAACATTTTTTTAAGGGGCCATGAGGAGATGGAAAGGAGAAAGAGATTGAAGTCACATGGAGTCATAATTGTTCTTCACCTAGGCAGTAAGCAGAGATCTTTAAACAGAAGCTGCCTTTACAGACTCCCTACGATGATACACCAGTAGACTCATTTGGTCCAACATCTCATCTGGAAAACACCTAAAGCTCGCTGCTACTGTTTGTCCTGCACAAAGATTCAAAGGATGATATCAGACTGAAAAGCCCGCACTACGAAACTTATCCTTCTTCTCCTATGCCTGATCCAAACAGAAGCATCTGCTCACACTGTCTGCCAGTCTGTTCTGCAGACCTAGTAAAAATGTACAGCTGAAGAGACAGACTTAATTTCAAATGCATTAAATCATAGCCAGACTGCTATTTGGCATAATGAGAAAGAGCTTACACACTCCTTTTCTGTTTACGTATAAAAATGCATTTGTATTGCCTGTCATTATTTGGACTGACTGACCTTGAGGGTTTGCATTTTTTGTTTTGTTTCTGTTTCTTTTTAATGTGCATGCTGGATAAAAAAAAAATACTGCACACTGTGATGCAGGGGAAGACTTGGATAGGATGAGTTCTCTGGTTTGTTAAAATAGTACATCATGGTTATGTTGTCCATGATGGGCTGAATTGCTGTTTTACCCTGCTCCTTTCCAGCATATGTAAAAAGAACTGATTAATTTCTTTCAGCAAGTGACATGTATATGTCATTCCCATAAGCATTTTAACATGTGCTCCCCACAGCATTCCAGTCCTTGGAAGTATTGCATGACTGCTGTGGCACTGCTGCTGGAAGGCTGAGCAAAGCTTCTTCCAGAACATTAGCTTTCTGAGGAACAAGAGCACATCACCTGTGAAGGCCACCTTCTGTCTGATATCTAACACCAGCCAATGCTACAGAAGTCCTTTTCCTGAGGTGAACACAACGTATGCACAACATTGTTGAAACCAAAATGATAATAAATGCCTATGAGGACATTGGCCTCTGCATTCCTTAATGTTTAATAATCTTTATGAATGGCCATGGTTCCAGAAACCTCTTGTGTGGGAGAAAAGTTGCACCTCATGAATTAAGAAGGCCCCCACAGAGAAGATCGTGTGTGTGTGTGTGCGTGTGCAGACCATAACCAGGACTACATACATATATCTATATGATACAGAGATATATACACACATACACCCCTAGTGTTACAGCCCCTCAGAGTATTCACAGCCAACAAAATAGTCATGCAGCATCAATTTGGGATGACTTGTCTATGTTTTCACTGAGACCTCTTCTTCTCAAATGGAAAAACACTTCAAGAATTCTAAAGCACACCAGCCAAAGCAAAGGAAGGAAAGTTGTAGCTAAAGTGTTTACCACGAAACCAAGACAGTTATGAGTAACCTGGTGTACGAGAAAGATGGAAATGAGCACCAGTTGCCAAAGACGTGCAAGCTGATGTAGGGTGAAAAAGAAGGATTAATGCCAGGGAATGTCAACACAAGGAGCTGTAACTTTCTGTATGAAGTACTAGAGGTTTATTCTTTCCCCTTACTCCGCATGTGTGCAGTGGAAGATCAGGCAAGGCTGACTCTGAAAAGAATTTCTAAATTATATTGTGTTACCTGCAGAATCTGTTGGGTAGAAAGTAGTCTGATTTGAGTTTATAATCCCTGGAGACATGCATTTAAATTCAAGCCAAAGGTTATTCCCTTGGCTTTAAAGTTTTCCATTGCTATATCTGAAAGGAGAAAGTTTTGACAACTGAAATTTAGATCTTTGAGAAAAGAATAAAAAGACAGTGAATAAATGTGTCTGAATATAACACTGCAGGGGTCCTCCTCACCAACTGAAAGATACCCAAATAACAGTTCTAGACCTGTCCTTTTCTAATATTTTGTCTGTTTTCTTGCCGAAAAAGCTATCCTCTTTAAAAAGGGAAATTCACCATCTTTAACTTAGTTTTAGGAAATAAAATGGACCACCCTAATAATATTGAAGAGAACCAAAAGTAACCATCCCACATGATGAACTTGAGGGACAAAGAGAGTCCTGAGGGCACATTTTTGAACTGCTTGACCTTCAATTAGCCAATCTTCTTTGATCCTCTGGAATTACTTTGTTGAAATATATCCTCTTCCATGAGCAGTATTAATAATGTTACATCATAGTCTATTTGCTATTCTTTTTCCAATGGAAAACAAAGGAGAAAAACACTTCTCTCCCCTGTCTTTTTTGCATTGCTTAACAAAAATCAACAAATGCAGGTCTCCTCCTCATTGATTAGCTACTGTTGGCTTTCACATCCATGATGGAAGGAAGCAAGGTCTCTCAGTTATTAACTCTTCATATATATATTAAACAGCACAGCTTCCCAACTCCTACAGAAAACAGATGACAAAAGAAAGGTGAAATATTTAGGCTGTTTATTGCAGTTCATGAAGCTTAAGAGAAGAAGGGAAAATTTACTATTTCAGGGAGCAGCAAAAGTGTCAAATACTGGATGGGAGGTTTTCTTCTGAAATCCAAGCAGAAGTTTTAGAGTTACGATAAGCTATTATAAGACTTGAGAATCTTAAGGCATTCTCAGAAGTTGACTTCTCTCCAGCTCAGTTTTTCCTTCACTTCTAGTTTCCAGTATCCCACATAAGAGATCAGCTCCTCCCTCTCCCCTGACAGCATTAGTTGCTAAGATCAGAATTGCCACCAGATCTGCAATCCTTGGATCCAGACTTGCTCTGCTGACAGTAAGAAGACTCACTGTATGAGTTTCAAAGGTGGCCAATGCAGTCAAATGCTCTTTGGGAGAATTTCCCACTTGTGCCAGTTCCACATGTCCTGGTCTCATTCTCATACCATTTATCACCACGGAAGGCAGGGACAGCCTTTAAACTCTATTTATATAGATGCTCTCTCTCCATAGAGACAGGTTATTTCAGAGCCCTGAGTGAGGCACAGAGGCACACCACAGCCTTTCTCCCCACCCGTCCTGGGCTTTAGCTGCCTGTGCTCAAGGCTACCACCAATACTGGTCCCACTGGATAGCCTTGGATCAGCTGCTGGGAAAAGAGCTGTGAGAAACCTGCCTCTGCTCCTCAGCTCGGGAGCTGTATTTAAGCTCTGGCCCTTGGCCCATTCCTGCACTATACTGTAGGCACACCTATGCCTTTGCTGATCCTCACCCACTGGTCCTGGCTTGACCTCACCTAGACCAGCACTGGTCTTGCAATGAGGTTCCTGGCCCGGGTAAGGGATGTTCACCGTGAACAAAGGCTACAACGAGAAGGAGACGCAGCAGCAGAGGGCAGCACACTCAATGCTGAGGATACCTCTTCAGTCCTCAAAAGTGCAGAAAAATCCAGAGAAGCACTTTTAAAAGCCTGTTACGATCTCACTGCCTAGCTGCACTAACCAGCACAACTCATGAACAGAAATACGCATAGTTGAACTATGTGACAGTTTTAATTTATAAACGTCAGCTCTATAGTTTCTAAGTGTGTTGGCAAATAATAATTGTGGGTGATAAAAAAAAATACTGTTGCATAGGGGACTAAAGATAGATGAGCTGTGTGTGATGGAAGGGAGGAAAAGATGCAGACCTGAGTGAAGCACAGGATATCAAATGACTTAGCTGTTTATTTCCTTGCTTTTTGTGTGTTTGCGTTGGAGGGATACACAGTCTAGCACATTTCACTCACGCCTGATGACATTTTCAGATGTGCTGTTTTATATTTACATTTCAAAACATATACACAGTTAAAATTAAGGTTACATCAATATCATCGACAATCAAGACTCAGGAAATGAAAACCTACTTCTACTAATTGAACTTAGCCAAGCTGTAGATCCCATTCTTAATCATTGCTATTAGTACTGTTTAGCTTTTGACAGTGTACCGAAGGCAATGTATACATTGCAAGAAAGGCAGTTTCTTCCATGCAGAGCAAAACAAATGGTAATACAAGCACTAGAAATCTACAAAAACATTTTAAAAAATAATCTATTTGTGTAAAGCAGCTGAGCTAGTGTTACCATGAGAACATTCACTTTTTCATTTCCTGACTTGAGAGTGACAAAAAAATTTACTTTTATTAGAAAAACTAATCCAAAAGTTATGAGCTCCCCCAATTTTATTTGTTTCTCTTCCATGATGGAGACAAGCATCACCACAGATGAGACTGCTAACCTCCAACTTCTGGCTCAAACAACATATAAACCCAGATATTTCCCCAGTTTTTTTAAATAATTAAGATGGGGATTGCAACCAGAGAGAAAACACCTGCCTCTCCATACCTTTATCAAATGAGAGTCAAATGTTGTATTTCTTTCCAAAATAATTCAAAGGACAGAGAAGGCTTCTGCTCTTGCTTTAGTTTCAGCTTTTACTGTATCACTAAAAGAAATAAATGAGTAATTTTAAAACAAGCTATACTATCAATCTCCAAGTTCCACCAGAGTTTTGCTTATTCATTACAAGAAATTCTCTATGAATCACTACAGTACAGGCAATCTGAGGCAGTACAATGTCTTAGTAATAGGCAGCAGTGAAAGCCAGCCTACCTACCTATTTATAACACACTTATCATAATGGCATACGTTTTCCTTGGAACTATAACTTACTGTGAGTGATTCCCACTTCCTATACCACACGACAAGGAAGCATTAGAGGTTACATTTGTTTCTTATGGGTTTTTTTAACCCAGTTTCCTAGCTAAACAGGTTTATGCAGTCAATACTATCTGCTCTGTCAGCCTGCTTACCACTCTCATTAATCACTTTCTGAACTGTTAATTTTGCTGATATTTAACTTGGGGGTGGAGGGGTTAAACACACTGTTCCCATAGGTATTGTCAAAAGAGACTTCTGGTGGAGGGCAGAGACCTCCAACGCACACCTCTAAAGAGGGATAGGCTGTGGCATAACACCAGAGAAGCCACCACGAGAAAGAGCTCAGGCACAAAACCTATGAAAAGTTTCTATCTTTCTATCTTTCTAAGGTTCCAAAGTAAAATTAACCATAAGATCAAATCAGTAGCTGAGATTTCATTAGTACCAGTGCTCAAGGAACTAATTGCTTTTATTATTTTTGCAGGGTGTACGAAGAAGAGAAATGGTCTTCTTACATAAGAAATACTGTGTTTATCATGTAGGGAAGAAGGGAAGTAAATGGTAAAATGGTGGTATTGTAAACAACTTTGTATTTCTTTTGTGTGTGCTGAAAGGAAATAAATTCTGTCATACTGTTGACTTTGTAACGGTTTTTCATTAAACAGCAAGAAAGGATATTGCCAGCCTGTTCTCTTTCTTTCCAATTCCTGTTTGCCAAAAAAAGCAGAATGAAAAAAGCAAAGGCACCATTCATACGTATACAACTTAATAATAGCCTTCTATGCATTGAATGGGGACTGCTGCTTGCATTAGTATAGAGGACTAAGGGAAATCCATAGCTAAATGAAAATAAAATAAAATAAAAAAATGTTGTTGCAAAGTATACAGCTAAAACTACTTTAAAAACATAAGAATCCTGCGTTCTACACAAGAAGAGAAATATTCTTAGTTTTTATTATTTTAGTCCCTTATCTTTCTTAACAATTGTGTTATTTGTTAAAAGGAATGCTGTTGCCACAGCACTCATGGTAGCATGTGGATCACACAGATTTTTAAGGTTATCACAGAGATAATGAAACGTTCAAGAAAGTTAACATCTCTACACCTAAGTTTTGTGGACATTGAAAAATGGCAAATTCCAAGGAAGATTTAAGTGATCCAATCTAATATGAAGCTT
Organism: Balaeniceps rex; assembly: GCA_013401315.1. Taxonomy (NCBI): domain Eukaryota; kingdom Metazoa; phylum Chordata; class Aves; order Pelecaniformes; family Balaenicipitidae; genus Balaeniceps; species Balaeniceps rex. Next base: position 8,048 of record VYZW01003443.1, on the reverse strand, counting down.
CCTACTTACATTTTTTCCACCAGCACAGGCCCCCTCCAGAGCTAGAAAAAAAGGGTATATATAGGAATATCCCCATTGATGACTTATAGCATCTTCATTTACATGCACTTGGAGTGTGGGATTTTTCAAGCTTAAGTTATAACTGCACTCGTACTATATATCAAGGAAGCAAATCAAACTTCCAAATGAAGAACAATATTGCCTGTCAACAAAAATGGACTTGACAGAATTTATAGTTGCACAAAACTTTGCAGAAAACAGAGGGTAGACCTAAACTAGAAAACAACTTTTAAAAAAATCATTAATTCCATTTGATTAAACAGTTTTAAATGGTTCTATGAAATACTATTCTCCTCTCTTTAGTGACTAGTATTATTTCTGTTTTAAGTCATTGAAAGAAATTTGCTTAACATATGATCACAACAGAATATACACACAGCACTGTTTTGTCTTCAGATAGCAAGAGAATAAATGGAGCAGGCAGGCTGCAGAGCAGACACTACGCTTCCTTCAAGCTTATTAAACTTCTACAGTGAAGAACAGCCCTAAAGCACACAGCAAACCAATCTTACCAAGCATCATTTCCGAGGTGTGCTACTTCTTTGTAAAACTGTGACCGTTCTCCAGGCAGCTCCGCATCAGGCTGCTGCTGCTCACGTCCAGCTCCTGCACATGGTTCACACCAGCAGTTCCTCAGTTAGGCTCCACGTGCTGTAAGACAGGGTGTACTTACAAATGGAGTCACTAACCCACGGGATGTTCGACTGCCGCAGGTGAATCACAACCCAGATGTGTGTCATGAACCCCTGAGAGGGAAACTTTGGGAACTGCTGTTCTGGTCATAAAAATGAGAGTAGTAGTCAGGAGGGATGTGGGCCTAATGCACCAGCAGCAGGCGGTACGCAGTTCCTTGACTCCGTAAAGGCAAAGAAAATGAAGAGGAAAAGGCCCTGTAGAACATGGCTCGTTTCCTCAGAAGGTTCACTTTTTTTTTTCTTAAACTGTGTGTCTAAAAATTACAATATTTACGTTTGTAGCAATCCTGCCAAAACAGTCTCTAAAAATGAAATTCAGTTTCTTCTGCCCACTTTTGCCTTCACTGGCTTGATTTAGGCAGACTGATGTGCCTTACTCATATGGGACTACCATGGTGCAAACTTTGTCTTCCCTGGGAAGGAAAATCAAATCCATCAACAGTGATACAGTTCAAAAGGCGATTCGATGTACTGAGCAAAAGCACCTCCAACCCACAGCCCCTCAAAACCTCACACCATCATTTAGACATCATAACACTTCCGTTTTTCATTACAAAAGAAACCAACACGGCATATATGTCATAGTGGTCTCCAGGTTGCTGCCTGATAAAACAAGGAGGCTGCAGGACCCATCCCTCCCAGCGCCAGGCACAAAGCAAGTTACGAACGGTCAAGGACAGCCCTTCAGAGGCCTGGGAACAGCCATAACTTGACCCCAAAGGCTGCTGAGATGACAGTGGCAAGGAGAGAGAAGGCAAGTCCTCCCAAAATATACCTAGCTGACTTTGGAAGCAAAATTGAAACAATCTTCAGAGTGTTTTGAGACTGACTCACCCAAAACAGAAGGATGCGGTAGGAGCGCAATATGCTAATAGAGCATCCCTTTTATTTGTATGCAGATGCACAGAATTACAGGCATAAAGGCATTGGAAAGCACCTGAAAGAATATATTTTCTCCCTATAAAATATTTATGATGGATCTAATCTTACATTAAATGTTTCTTAATAATGGCAAACATTTGAAGCATTATAGTCAGTCAATTGCCAGGGAATGCCATGAAACTAAATGCTTAAAACGTAGAAATTACATTTAAGTCATCTCATTTGAATGAAATTATAAAATAGAAGCTGTTCTATTCATTATTTTATGTAGGTTTTATTATAATAAACAATGTGGTTTGGTTTATGTAACAAAAGTATCCTAATTAGATCTTTCTTAAATAGATACAAGTTTATTAGTTAATGTATCCTGGGTAAACCATTCCAGCTAATGCAGCTATCGCAGCTATTGCCATGTTTTAATTCTTGCCAGTTGCTAGAGGAGTTATTTATACGCACAGCATGGAAGCTTATACTTATGCTTCTTTGACTGCACATGAAAATAAAGGACATTCAAGTAAAGAGAGAGAGCAGAAAATGAACAATTTTAAGTCTCAGACTAACCTACATTTTCAACAGGAGAAAAGACAAATAGATGGACATGGCATGATAAATAAAAGATGTGCTTTAGCATTTCCCAGTTTTAGTAGGCAATTTGATTTTTATCTCTCAAGTAAGAGACAACAAGGAATACTTTGTTTTTGAAAACTGGCACATTACTTAGAAGCCAGAATTTTTTATTTAATTGTGATAATTGTCTATTAATATTCTAATGCATGCTAAAACACTAGAAGCTCTTCCTTGCCTTTTCTCTTTCCCAAGTGTGACTTTCCTTATGACAGAGATAAATTTGTCCAAACTCCCTTCTTTCCAACTCCTTTCTGTCAACACAGTTTAAGTTAAACAAAATCAGTGAGAAAAAGAAGAGGAGGAGAAGCATTTTGTTTTAAAGAGTCATCGCCTATGTTACAAATTCACAGGTATCAAAATAAATGAAGGAGAAGACTGATGAATTATAGATGAGATCAGCCAGTAATCAATCCCCACTCCCACCCCAAGAAAAAGCCTTAGTTCTCTTTAAAAACACTGATCTAAATACTAAACATATTTCTACATTTCCTTATTATGAGCACTGTATCTTTTTGTCTTCTTTTAACACTGCTTTGGCTGATTTCTGAAGAAATCAGGCTTAATGAGATCATGTTTTTTCTAGGTACAGTATTTTTTTAACTTGTTGGCCAAATTCCACCAAATCTGGGAGTGGGATAGTGATCTCAAGTTTAAATAGTATTAGAAGTATTTTATGATTTCAGTAGCTTACTGTGGTAAGCACATTGAGCACACCTCAGAATACAAACCAACATCTCCTCAAATGTACAGCCTGCTGAAATCCAACAGTACGCCCTGTCAAAAAATCCCAAAGAGAAGGTTTTGTGTTGAATTACTTTTATTTTCCCCTTATTCTTCTTCCTTTTAATGAAAAACAGCTTTACTGAAATTATAAAAATAAAGAAAATGGTAAAATGGTAGCTTTCCACCAGAATTTTAAAGACAAAAATTCACCTGGGCATTCTGAAATCTCTGTTCAAGTTTTAGCATATTTTTGTTATCACAGTTCACGATGTAAGTATTGTATTTGTCACTTATTCATTATATAAGTATTACATACATTAAACTGTATTTTACATATATGAATATGTGATATATTGAATGCATACATATATTGAATACATGCATACATATGAATATGTGTGTGTATATATATACACACATGCACATAAATATGTGCTAGTTGAAACATTTCATCTTTTCTTAACCAAAGGATCTTCTGTTTGTACTATAATGTAACAGTTTAGCATTTTCAGAAACAGATTTTGGAAACCACTATGAAAGGAAGTTTAAATGTAACAAAAAAAAAAAAAATAGAGCACTGTCATGGGCTCCTGCAAAAATTGAAAACAAAAACACATGCCAAATGGATTTTCCTTGTGAAAATAAACACAAATAGGTTTGATACACTGAAAAACCCAGGAATTTGAATAGTTCACAACATAAAATATACACAGGGAAATGTAATACACATAAATGCATACAAGCCACGGACCCAAATAAACAAGGGAAAGCAAAATTAGTCCTGTTCCTCACCACAGTATGCCTTTAAATTGTCACTCACCAGTTTCAGAAGCAAGTACTTTCTTTCCAGTTTAAGGATCAGTTACTTTTCTGCATTGCCTTTAGATATAACATAATACTGTTCAGCTCTCTCAAGCTATTCATTGGCCTCAGGTAGGCAACTCCCTTCTTTGCCCTCTTGACATACTGTAATCTCACTCTGTGTCCTCTATATTTAATTGTAGTCTATATAAAAGGTGGACCCTCCCAGCTATTACAGCATAGGAAAATATAAGAACATTTTCCACCAGTTTGAAGAAGAACAGATAATAATACAAACCATATTTTATTTAGATATAAAATATGAACAAATACAATAATATAAAGATTTTAAAAATCCAGGCTACAGTAGCTGAAGCAGCTACATGACAAGACAGTTGGCTACCCAGTTTCTAATGAATTTTTTTTGTTATTATTATTTTTACTTAAAACTCATTGTCCTCCAAAGACTTCAAACTCCTATTCAAGGAAGTAACACCACTTCGTATGCGTAGACTACATAGATTTAATTTGCTAAGATTTAGTATATACCTGAAGTATCTATTGATCAGCAAAACCATCTATTTTACACAATATATCGAGATTACTCAATGGTTGCCTGAAAGATTTTATGTAGGCAAGTATGAGATCTTGTTTGTTTGTTAGAATTTATTCAAATATTTCAGTTTTGAAATGAGGATGTAAGGAGAGGTTTAGGGTGAGGAAAATATGAAAAAAATGCTACAGAATTTTAAAGACTGAGATCAGGAAAATCTTACATGAGTAATATAAAATGTAAATTTCTGTAGAATTAGGCAAACAACACTTTGGATTCAGGGCCCATTTATGAGGAGATGTGGTTTGTTGTAAAACAGATAAAGAATAATAGAGAACATGCTAAAATAGAAGCATTTGCTCAGTGCTTAATCTCTTCAGCTTCCTCCTCCTTATAATTGCATAGTACAACACACT
>VYZW01003442.1:6574-26307 GCA_013401315.1 Balaeniceps rex | reverse complement strand
AATGACCCAGAGTTTCTGGAACAAGGGAGCAGGAGGGAATGACATACAGGGAGTTTTTTTCTGATATTGCAGGTGCTTCAGTATAACAGGCTTAACCCAAAGTAGTATCAAAATGGTCCACCCCAATATGAATATTGAAACTGTGGAGGTAGGCATCTTTAGCCTTTCTCTGTTAAGAGGGGGAAAAAAAAAACACTAAACACCAAAAAACACAAGGAAAGGAGGAGAGGGCTTGAGTAAACACAAATGATTGAAAAAATGGAAATAGGTCCACTCTGAGCACTATAAAATAGAAATAGGTTAGGAATTTTCTGTGAGATTATTCTGAATATGTCTGAAAGAAGCAGTCAATAACAAACCCAAAAAATTCCTATTTTTACTTTCTTATTTACAAGATTAAATGGAGCAGTCAGCTTTTTAAGTCAATCTATTTATGGATTAATATGTATTTTCTCCTTTCTAATGGAGACTTCTATTTGGGAAGGAACTTCAAGGGAATCATTCCTCCAGTGGGGGAAGGTCTAACAAAAATGATAATTACAAGCTGCTAGATCATAGTCCAAGTCTATTAGCAACAGTTCTTTTTGTGCAGGATGTTTCCATAAATAACTGGGTTTGTAATTCTGAACTGATAAATGTTTAGACATTTTGTGAAAGAAACTGCCTTGATATTTGTGGAGAGAAACACTACATCGTCCTAGAGGAAAATTGAACAAATGGAGGCTGTCCTTACTTGCCTTAACAATGTGATTTTGCTTGCCTGAGTAGCAGTTTCTCTGCTGGTTAATGAAGGGAGAACTATTTGTTTAATCAGGGAGCACAGTTAACATCGCCCATCTAGAAAGAGCATCTCATTTCAGCAGTCAGTGCCTCTTCAAAACTCTCTTAAGAAGCTCTTGAAATTTATATGGGGATGGTGCTAACCTTTGTTGCTACTGTTGTTTTTTATGCTTATAGGAAACAATTCTGATGATAATGTTGTACAAAGTAATTTTTAAGGTAAAGAAAAATCCCATGGTATTTACTTCCTCTGTGATATTTGTGCTACTCAGTCTCCAGATAGCAGTCTTTTGCATTCACATCTGACAAAGTGTGACACTTTCTCTTTATCTGATCCCCCTATCAAAAGAAAATCTGCTTCTTTCACCTCTTCCTTCCCCTTTTACACTACCTCTGGCTAAAAGTTTGTAGAGGCAAGAGGAATCTTACCTTCTTTGAAAATGTGTTATTGTCCACCATTCTGTATGAAATGATTTCAGACAAGAGTGAGAAAGAATTTATGCAACACGGATTTCCTCACCTGAAAGTCCCTGGGAATAAAACCAGTGTTGTTTTAGGAAGTTTAAACTTTTTCACTGAAGGACAAATGCAAGGCCCTTCGGTGTCACCGAAAAGACCCCCAGCAGTTATGACAGACTTTGGAACGGGCCTTTAATTACATCCCAACAAAATTAGGCCCTTGAGTGCAGGATAAAATGAACTATGTTAAGACTGAAGACTTGGTCGTCCGTGAATGCTTGTAGATTATGGTGTAACTGCTGACTGGGTCACCAGTCTCTGAAGGAACAGTTTGATGTGTTTTTCCTACACATCGTAGCTGTTGTGCAACGCCACAAAAGCTCTTCTCTAGGTCCAAACCACAGCTAAAATTGTACCTTTCCCCCCTGCCCAGGTATAGGTAGCAGAGTCTGTTCATAAATTAATGCACCTCTTTCGTGTTCACTGCTAATACATAAAACTAGATCAGACACAATTTGGTCAAAAAGCATGCATCTCTCAGAATGGTATTTTTTTCTTTTATAAGTTCTACTTCCTTAGGCTGGTATATAGATGCACTGGTGCCTTTGGCAGCTGTACAGTCTTTCTATTCTCACTGGCAGTTAACTCTCATCCCCTTTAAAATGTAGAATGCTGGACCAAATGCTTGTAAATAGATGGGAAACTCTGAAACAGTAGATACAGGCTCAAAGGTCTCAGTGTAACACAGTCTGACCTGCCAGCCCTTTCGTTCACAATGAATATCGAGATACTGTGATGGACACATGTACATAAAGTTTTCTTGCTAGGCCCGATATATATTAAGCTGCCTATCTCTGAGAACTGTAACTTTCTGAAAATGGCAAGTTTTTGTCTGTCACTTTGAGGATTTGTTTACTCTGAGCCCAAGCTGAACACCCTTGGGCTCGCTGCCTTTTAAGGCAAGAAACAACCCGGCCTCAATACTGATCTTTTCCTCCCTGCTCAAGCAATGAGGCAGGCCAGCTATGTCTCTTCAAGTGTCTGTCATTATGGCAAGCGTTTGCTTTCCTGCAGCGTGTCATTAAATGTCCTGAAAGGAAACCTTAGAATCATGTCTGTGCGAATTATTGCTGCAAGTTTGTGATTTCCAAGGCTCTCTTTAGATTTCAGCTGAGGAAATGAAACAGTGAAAAACAACAACGAAAAATAGTTGTTGTCAGAACTCCACATACCAGCCATGATATTTTGTTACATTTTATTTATTAACATGCACTGGATACAGATGAATTTTTTACCTCAATATTTATTGCTTCATCTGTCATGAAATGGGAATTGCACATGCTTTGATAAATGGATAAGGAAGGTGCCTGGTTTGATTTCTCTGCTGATTGTTAAATACTATGTGCTTTGTTGAAATGCTGCATTGTAACTTGCACTGGTATCTTCCAGAGAATCAAAATGTCCGACATCATCTGGAGGAGCAGCACTTTTTGGAGGACTAATTGTCCTTGTTCCTCAAAAATGGAAGAACACCTGCCAACACAAAATTATAATAAAGTTCCGGTCCTTTGTCACGCTGAGAAATGCTGTGTTTGGGAAAATCTGTTTGCAATTTATTTGTTTAAATATAGAGAACTGTTCAGGGAAGAGAGTTTCTTTGGCAGTTACAGTGGCCTAAACACAGGGTCAGGCTCCAGGGGGGGAGTATAAAATGCAGTGATATGATTGCGATTTATTGCAAATACAGCAATCAAAGTTGCAGGACTTAGTGTAGGCCCTGAAATGCAATAGCTGGAGGCCATGTCAAATAAATTCCCAGCAGTGAGCCTCTTCTGCCTTGCGTGATGCTATTGATCCCGTAACTTCTCCACACGGCACAAGAGAACCACAGTTCTGGTACAAGTGTATCTTTTGTACTTGGAATAAGTTGGGGCAATAGTTTTGTTCTTCAATGACTATAATAATTTGATATTAGTTTGAAACTTTCTATTACTATTGAAAGTCTTGGGATCAGAATAAGCCAAGGTGTGCTTTAGTGAAATTCCTACTTAGCTCTGTTGTTTGAGATTCATCCAGTATGTTACTAAGCAGAGGCAGCAGAAAAACTAACACTAGCTTTTTGGAAAAGAAGAAGAAAAGATCTTATCCAGGCAACATGCAGTTGCCTACTTTACATGATAACAATTCAGATAACTCATTTGAATTAGAGATGTAAGGGAATTAATTTAGAGTGCCTGTAGCTCTTTTCAGTTAGGAAATGCATGATTACTTGCATGGAAACTATTTTCCCATTACCTTGTGCTGAACATAATTATGACACTACAACCCTCAGGACAGAAAGGAACCCAAAATACCAGTTGGTGCAGAAACCCCAGTTCATAGTGCCTGATACTAGAAAGGTATGTGTAGGAAGACTGGAAATGAAAGCAGATTAACTGACAGGTAATGATAGCAAAAGCAATAGGAAGAAGGGTCACTGATGTTTCATTCTAATTCCAGCATGCTTTTGTGGAAACATCTGTAGAAAAGCAAGTGAACTGAGAAGCAGCTGTGCTACAGATGTGAGGTCCAGAAGCCAACCATTAGATCTGTGAAAAGCAATTATGCTCAAGCATCATGTCCTTTGTTAGGCCAGTTCCCGACAGGTAGTCAGAATCACACTGGCTGATTTTAGTGCTTACAACGTGTTCCCCTACTGCTTGTGTCCATTAACCAGGGATTGCCAGTGCATGAGGAGACTGAGCTGCTCTGGGCGTTTCTGCTTTATTGCTTGTCAGGGGCCAAGGAGCTGCAGCTGAGCTCGGGTCAGCTCAGGGCTTCCTGTCCCGCGGAGCCTTAGGCTTGACTCCTCTCCTATGCTGTTGAGCTGGGACCTGGAGGGGAGGATATTGCTGGTTTGGGGAAGTTTATTCTACACTCAGCAATTCTTCTCTTGTGTCCCAAATGCTCTGCTACTCTCCCACAGCAGTGGAGGTAAGTGCTGGTTGTTCTGGCTCTGCCTGTGTCTTGGTACCTTATGCAGCTGTATTTTTTGTTCAGGCTTACGTGTTGCCTTGGGCTAAGCAATCATGAGGGGAGTGGGATTGCACAGATGTCCATGTAGCTACAGGATGTAAAACTTATTCAAAAAGACAAAAAATGTTTTAAAAAAAATGTATTTTGACCAAAAGTGGCAGGAGTAGCAACCACCAGCAGGGAAAAACAATGCACAAAATATTTAGGAAAGAAACTGAAAGCCAGAACTTTAGCCAGTATAAAATATGTTGCTGCATTGAAGTCTGATTAGCCCCAGCTGAGGGAGAAGCCTAATAAGAAGGTCTGAGGAAATGAGAGAAGGTAATGTCTTATACACGCTATACTATATGCCATATAATTCTCAGAGGAATGGAAAGAATGGTGTAAAATCAAACTGCAGTCCACCTTTTTTTTCTCTCTGTTGAGTTCTGAGAGTTTGTTTTGGAAACTGCTGACCAGTTTTACATGTTTTAAGTAGCAATCCTAGTGCTAAAGGTAAGGTGCAAAGGATAAAGTATATGTGGAAGTATATACTCAGCATCAGACTCCCAATCCATCAAAGCAGATGCTTTGAAAAATGGGTTGTATAACATGTGCTACATAATGAGCAACCTCTTCCAGAAGTTATTTCAACTGTAACTTAAATGGCGTGTAAGAACAACTTCCTTTAAGGCTAGTCAGTGCTGATGGTATTGAGAACTTTCCTCTACAAAGTCTGCTCTATCAAGACTCCTATTCCTAGTCAATACTGTACTTTTAATATTAAAATTATCATATGTAGGCAACTTTCAGCATACTGCCCTAGTTAAGCATTTAAAAACTATAATATAGTTTTCAAAATTGGAAGACAGAGGCCCTGAACTAAATCTATTATCCAAGTCTAGAGATGTTTGAACTTGGCAATTTTGTCCTAAGCCTTGGTGTTGAGTTTGCTAATACTGTAACATACCCTTAAATGCTCTCCCTTACCCTAGGCTGGATAGCAGATGTTTAGCACTGAGGGAAAATGTTGTAATTGTTTGAAACTGAAGTACTATCCTGGTCCACTTAATCTTGTGACATCTGTCAGGAACTGAATATAGAGGAAGGTACATTTTACTTAGAATCTGACATCTTAAAATGCTTCTCCTGCTCAGTGAAGACTGAAATACAAGTTGCATATACAAACTGTATGTGAAAGATCCTGTTTACTATCCAGAATATTCTAAAATGTGTGAAGTTGCTGTTCCTAACTGTTCATCTCTAAAGCTATGGATTGAAATTGTTGCAAGCATCTTTTAACTGCAGCAGCTATTTAAACATTTATATAACAGTATTGCAAAATGTATGTCTACACAGGCAGCCTTTTTAGCTTGGAGATATAATTAAATGGACAGATGAGTACATGAATTCTTCAAGTGCTCATTTATAAGTTCTTAAAGGACTTATTCCAAAAGTGATAAAACAGTGCTAGTATTGGATACTCTGAGTCAGAGTATGAAAGAAAGGTATGAAAGTGCAGTGATCTTGTGCATGATGGGAAGACATTTTTTATTGTAGACTTGAGAAAGCACTGAAGTACACTGAAACTGTATTTCTGAAAGCACTGTGAAATTGGGAACTTCTCTGTGTGCTGAAACTCATCAAGGAGCAAGGCTGTTTGTTTGAATTACGGGTGTGTACAACATAGTCCCTGCCCCGGCGGTTCAAAAATAAGCCAGAGGTATGCTGACTTTTTCTGCGTTCATGCAGCATTATAAAATAAATGATAGTGAGTGATTGCAGCTATAATGGAAGTTTATACTTTCTTGTTTTTCTTGGTAATTTAATGCAGCGTTTGAAGGTCTTGAAGCATTTAGTATCATGGCATCTATTCGTACTATCTATCAACAGCAAAGACCACCAAATCTATATGAAGATTGCCATTGAAATTGCTTCCCTGTAAAAATTAATAACAACATTTTAGGTTCCTGATAGTTCAAGAAAAACTCGCTGCATCAGTAATCAGATGAATTTCATAGGCAAAAAATATTAGCAAAGAAGTTTACCTAATCTTCGAATGTTTGCTTGTTTCCCACAATAAGAAGCATTTTAGGCTTATCAAAAGTTAAAATAGAACTTAACAGAATTTCAGGGGCTGATGGACTAACCACATTTAAAATCAGGAAAGTGGGTTACATCTGGCCTATCTGAGTCCATCGAGGTCCATAAGAGGGCACATTGAGCTGGAATGGAAGACAGCAGCATGTGCCACAAGGGACTGGAGTTTATTTGTACTTCCCCTCAAGTTTGGGATGGCAGTTTAGCAAGGGACTAGCTGCATAGGTTAGAGTGCCTTCAGAACACCTGATTGTAAGTGGAATTTGGGAGCTTAGCTATGTGCTCTGACATACTACCAGTGTCAGGGAGCAGGAATCATGGTGGCAGTACTGGAATTCATCAGTAGATTTCCTGTAGCAGTTTCAGCCAATGATATTCCCAGTTCCACAATATTTCATCAAAAAATACAATTCCTAGCTAACGTTCTGTTCTTCTGAATCTCACTAACAATTACGACAACTGTTGAAGTGAAGGTAAATTCACAGAGTATCATATTTTATACCGTTATTGTCCTGGAGGTTAAGTTAAGGGATGTTGGGGCCAGTACATTCAGCGGTAGGCATCTTTTAGTCTTCTTTAGATTAGCTATCTGTTTATTTGAAAAGCTAAATTGTTATTTTTTTCTTTTTTTCACAAATTACAAGTGCAAATAAGGAAACAAAAAGCTAGTGATGATCTGGAGTGTGATGTATCTTGGCTGTGCTGCAGAATCATTTCATGCACCAATAAGAAAACATTTCAGACTGCTTGACTTTGAGGCTGGATCATGTTTAATGATGTCAGCCATCTTGACATCACAAACTGTGTTGGACAAAACTGACAGGATGTGCGCAAGCTTCTAGTTGTTATCAGGTGTGAAACTGAGACCCCATATAAGGAATTAATGTCACTCAGTGTTTGCTTGCTCCCTGTAATGAAGGTCAGTGTGAGATACTGCTATGGATGTTTTACATAATGATGGCTGTGGATTTTAGGTCTGTGAATGTAACAGTTTTAATATGTGCTGAACTGATGCAAAATTAAAATTGAGCAGTGTAAATATTCATTAGCTACGATGAAGTTAAAGCTCTGTTTTGAAAACATTGTTTGTTTCATTCCTGAAGGAACAAATGGGCTGGAGTGCTGCTGGCAGCTCTTGGTGGCATTTGTGTTACATCCCTCAAATCTGACAGCGTGTGCATAGTGGCTGCAGAAGGGAGAGTAGCTCTGCTTTCACTGAAGTTACATAAGGAATTTAGCAGAGGGATAAAATGATGTTTCAGCCCTCATTTCTGTTGACGGTATAGGTACGCTTCAGGCAGATCACCATAACAATTTATGAATTTTAGTTCATAATTTCATAACCACTGAACACTTTTTCCAGATAACATAAAAGTATGTTTCTGATGAATGAAGTAGAGCAAGCCCTGTGATTAACAGTTGTTTTTTTCATCCAGTTCCACACTGAGTCCAATGGACAAACTAAAGAAGGGTTTTAGAGAAATGTAAATTCTGTTTAAAGGCCTTCAATTCATTGGGAATCCTCTACACCCTTCAGTGAGTAATTCCAGATGGTAATTTCATTACCTCCTGGGCAAAAAAAAAATCCTCTTAGTGTAGCTGACTGTTTCTAGCACTACTTTCCAGCCATTGCATCTTGTTATCCTTTTCTGTCTGCTAGCTCCTAGAGTTGGATACCTTCTCCACATACAAGTAACTAGAAAATGTGAAAATTCATCATCCTATAACTTTTGATAAGGAGAAAAGACAAAACTCTTATGGAAAACATCTAGCAGCTATGATGTATTTTGCAAGGTTCAATTTTTCAACCTCTTTGCAGAGCCGTAAATACAGAAAACTGGGCATGATCATTCAGTACTGATAATATATTCTTTTTAACTGTATTCTGTATTTCTGTATTGGAAATTATATTGGTGAAACTCAGAATGGACTATGTAGGCTTTGCTGCAGTTCTGGCAATCTGGCGAATCCTCTGCACTGGAAGTTGCTGAGTGCAAAAGTGGGCAAAAGGGATTGTTTGTAGATCTGTCAGCCAGCAGATCCATGTTTTCTCTACTTACAACATTTATTTTGCTCTTGTTGAATATTTCTGTTTGAGAGTTTTGTGTCACAAGGCAATTCCTATCAGTTTGGTGTTCCAGGCAGGAGCCCCTTCGTGTTCAGTACTGCCTCTCATTTATTATTAAATTGAGTGAAGAGTTTGCAATGGCCATGAAGGAAAATACAATATGCCGTGTATAGAAATTAGTAGTCTATTGTACTTTCATGTATAATACCTATTAAGAAGCTCTGAATAATGGCATTTGACGCTGTGTAGTAGCCCTCCTTGTTTTGTCTATTGACAATAAAAACATAGCAAGGACAAAGGATCCCAGATGCCCTTATTCAGAAGCCTGCTATATAGCAAGGCTATGATACTCCTTGCTAAAGCACAAGGCCTGCTGGACCAGGGGAGCTGGGCTCAGGCCTTTATTCAGTCACAGGATTTCTCAGGAGTGATGCGCAAGTCACTCTGAATGTCTGCACCTCTCTTTGAAATATTGTAAGATGAGGGTAATAACTTTGTTTCCTAACCATACTGGACCACATTTCTTTTTAAGGCTTATTTTAATGTTTCACTGTTTTGTTTTAATGTTTTGTTCATTTTCTTTAATGTTTCACAGTAGGGATGGGAAGACAGAGAACCAGGAAACTGTATGGACTTTGTTGCCACCCACCCAAAAAGTCTAGGGAGAAGAAAGATCCTGCTGTGTAAGGATACAGTGGTTGGGGAGGAGATAATTTCCTATTGTCCTCTTATTTTTTTTCCATTTTGCTGACTGATGTTTGATTTGAGGGTTTGCTGTTCTCTTTTAAAAGTTACCTATTATAGCTCCTGCTGAAATAAAACTGGCTTTCAGTTTAAAACTCCTTTGTTCTTTTGGGGGATATTGCTATAAGTACAGTCTCAGCCCAAGCGAAGTTCCTGTCATACCATCTTTTGGTTGACTGGTGGTAATGAAGTTGGTACAGTTATTGTCTCTTTCCTTGGGCATCTCAGCACTATTCTAGTATGAGTTATAAATAACATGGTAGATCTCCCTTACCGCAAAAGACAGATTTCCAGCCTCTCTGTGTGTCTAGACTTGTATAAATGGCTACAGCTCTCTTCCAATAACAGAACAAAACACATTTGTGGATCCCTAAGAAATACAGTTTTATATGCTATTATATTTCAAATGTATATGTACAAAATCCTCTGTATCCGGAAGGTCGAATCATGAGAAAAGTGACTATCAGGTGAATGCTTGAAATCATGGCAGATGGCTGTATCTAGCTTGATATAATTTCATCTTATCAGTGATTTTTGAATTATCTCAAATGTCATCATCTATGGTAAATTACATATTGCATCTGTTCTGCAGGAACAAGTGAGATCAGGACTAAAATGGTATTAAGCACTCTCCCATCTGCCTAAACCAAGGGGTGCATTTAATGAGATCTCTTTTATTCTGCACTTCCGTTGTGGCAAATGGAACTGAGCATGGCACGGAGAATTTTTTCAGGAGATGATGCAAATTTTAGACAGTTGGCCAATAATTAAGATTTTTTTTCAGTGTCTCTTAAAAAGAAAGACCAGAAAGGATGAAGCTTCTTTTCACAGAAGTTTTTGGAGTTTCTTTTGTTTCATTTTGTTTCACATTATTTACAATGTAGAATACTGGATAGGATTTCTATTACTTTCAGTTAGAAGAGAAGCTGTAGACACTTTAATTTTAAATTAAAGTGTCTACAGCTCCAAACAGACCGGTTCAAAACAGAAAACTAAAAATGTATAATGCTTTTTCTGACTTAGTAATATTGTATAGGATATTGTACATAGATTAATGAAACATCTCAACGCATGTTCCCACAGTCCTGTGAACCTAAGTTGTTTGTGGTACTGGAGTGCTCTGAAGGCCTTTGAGGTTGTGATCATTGCTAGTGGATGTCTATCTTTCCAGACAAATGAGGGTAAACGGGTTTTCCTCAATTTCCCCCTCTCTAGTTACTTGTGAGAATAGAGTACTACAGAATAGCTAAGAAGGAGCTTACTTGTTCTGGTCTGCTTTTTGTGCTAACCGGTAAATGTGTTTCCCGGTTCTGTCCATCACTCTAACCTGGAAGGCTAATGGCCGTGGCAGGGTTTCTGCCCTCTGTCACCGATTGTGGCACAGGTTGGGACATTCGTCCTTCTCGTCTGAAGCACCCGGAGCCACAACCGAGTTGGCAAAACCACTTGAGCAAAAGGAGTAAGAAGGTGCTTACTGACAGCTCGGGATGCCATGTCCTAGAGGAGCCTGAGCTTGTTCTACAGGGGCATGCTGTCCTCCTGGACAGTTGAAAGAAAAGGAGCTGCAAGGCGGTTGTGCCTGCCCCTCAGCATGCTCTAGAAAGCTATTACAGGCTGACCACTTGTGCTTTAGAAAGATCTGCTTTACTAATGTTCCTGTGATACCCTGCTGGGTAACAGGGAACTTGCAGCCTGTCTGTTCCACTCTAGTACAGCCCTGTTGCCGGAGGACTGTAAACTGGTATGCTTTCTTCTCGCTCCCCATACGCTATTGTACATATACCTTCAAAAGTGCTTATTCCTTTTCCCCTGAAAATTGGCCATGTATTTGATGATACCAACAGACCTTTGACACTGAGAAGTGTTTTGGCCATTGTTTGAAAGGTCATGCATATCAGTAATTCTACATCATATATATTATATAATTCAGGAGTAGGAGAGTCCAGGGGTTGTTTTGTGTTTTGTTGTTTTGTGTTTGGTTTTTTTTTAACCATTACTTTTTTTAAAATACTGGGGTTTTTTCCTACTTTCATTTTTTTCTTTTTCAAATGATAACTCTCTGAAAAGGATTGTCCTCTTCCTTCTATTTCATCCTGATAAGAATAGAAGAGCAGGCTGAAATCCTGAATCTTAACCTGAGAAGATTTGGAGAGATTTTAGAGTGCATAAGAGACCCTATCCTTTCTGCATACTAAGCCAGAAGAGTGCATCCAGGCCCTTAATTTGGATGAAAATAGGATGCAAAATTTGAATGCAGTAGTAGGTTGTTACATTTTTTTTTTTATTTTATTTTAGAAGTCTAAACTAATACGAAGCTGTATTTATGTGGAGGTTATGTTTCATTTAATTATTACAGGTAGAAGGTAGACTAAATTGTGAATTTCATTGTAATCTGAAACACCTTATTCTCTAAAGCTGTCCTAAAAAGCATAAATAATTCAAGCCTGCACTTACACTATTTCCTGACATAGATGTGTTGTCTGTCGGATCTCAGAAACACAAGAGATTTCATTTTTTCAGATTCTTTAAAGGCACACTTTTTTTTCCCCAGTGCTGTCAGATATCGTCAGTAGATCTCCCCTATCTAATTAAGTGGTCATTTAATCAATCTTCAGGCAGTAGTTTTTCATTTTAAAGGACCTTCTCAGGGAAAGGCTAAGTGCTCCTTTAAGGCTGTGAGATAGCTTTCCTTAGTGCTGTTCAAACTCTTCTTATAGCAAACTGCTGCAGCCAAATTCCTAAACCTCCTGATAAAAATAAAGCACTTCGCAGTCTGCATTAAATATTCTCCTTCAGGAAGAATTTTTGTCTGGAAGAGAAGGAATTGGTCTGAACTCTTAACTTGGCCTAGTTTTGGACCAACAAGTAGAATGACTGATACTTTTTGTTCAGAACAGAATTACTCGAGATTTTGCTTTGAACTAGAGCTCAGGGATTTTTTTATGGCAACTTGCATGCTTTATTGCTCTGGTGATATAAGGAAGCTTTTCAATGCAGAATTTTTCTACTTTATCAGCATCCCAATTTTGGTATTTTGTTCCATATGGCTTTCTAAGGTTTGAATTTAGGAGGTGAATTTCTTGGTGCTGCAGCAGTCTGCAATAACTACTCCACAATCCCCATGTGGCTGCGGGCAATTGCAGTGGCCCTCAGATGGTTGTGTTGCATGGCAGAATCAGATGCTTAGGCAGGCTGAGCCAGATCTGTTCTCCAGAAATACTTCACCTCTTCTTTCTGTATTCTGTTTTTAGCAAATGGCTATCTAAAAATGGCATCAGTAGGCTCCTAAGTGATTTTATATTGCTCACTAGTTTTCAGTGGGGTTTTTTTGGTTGATTCTTCCTAGTTTGGTTGATTTTATCTTTTGTCTGAATCTATCCTTTTTGCTGCTAGGGCTTCCTGGCTGGGACTAACGATAGCGTTTTAGGCTATAGCAATTGCTGCTGTCTATTTTGGTTTTGCATTTACTGTCTCTTGTCATGTGCATTCATCTCTGCTTATTTCAGTCTCTCTGTTCTTCACCTGCTAAGCTGTACAATTTGTTCCACATCTGCCTGCCTTCTCTCACCTGTGTGTTCTTGTCGCCTCCACTTGCCCAGCTCATTGCAACAACAGCATCCTATGTAATCTATATGTATTTTCTTCTGCTTTTTCTGTGTTCTTGCATTTCTTTTTCTGTGAACTTGCCTTTCCCCACCTAGCTTAATGGTTTACCCGATAGGTTTCAAGTACCCTACTGACACCAGGGACCTGAAATGGGTAGATCATGAGCCAATGAGCTCTGTACTTCCGAGGCACCAACAAAGCACAAGAAGCAGTAATACAACAAGAGGAGCGAGAGTTTGGGGTGGTTCTGCAATTCGTCACTAACAATATAATTTCATTTCTTATTGGGGATGATTGGCAGCAGGTGTGGCAACAAATTAGGGAGTGAGTGGGAGATTAGCTGATGAGGGGAACGGATGTGGTTGCTCTGAGCCTTTGTGTGTTGTTCAGCTAGCCACTTATTGAGTGTTGCATACCTAAGTTCTGGCTTTTTTATGAAGTGTGTGGGGTTTTGGGGAGCAGAGGGCAGTACTGCTAATGGAGGTATCAAGACAGGATTCTCAGGAAATCAGAAACCAGCCTGCTGGGGACTGCAGTCTCGGGAGTTATTTGGAAGTGCTGCTGAACAAACCTTGACGAGTACAGGACCGAACAGCTTCTGCATTGGAAGTGGGATTTGCAAAAAGGACTCCTGAGGGCTGTAAAAGCACCTCCAGTTGACCTGTCACCTGGCAGGGAACGCACGGTGACCAGCCGAGTAGTCATGGGACTGTTTCACTGGTTTACTCTTGCAGAGTAAGTTGTTAACCAAATCTGGAGGGGACCAGCACTGAGGGCAAAGCACCGTGGTGCTCCAGCAAGCAGCTGCGGTGTAAGCGGGCTCCCGTGGCAGGCAGGCACGGCCCTGCTTCTGCCGCCCAGCACCCTGGGCGGGCAGGGTCTTCAGGGATCCTCGGCCAGACCCTGACACAGCCGCGCTGTTGTTACTGCCTGAACTTTACTTTCACCCGGCCCCCCTGCAGATCGGGCCGTGCAAGGCACCAATCGCAACCTCAGCTCCGAGTGCGCATCCGAGGCTGGTGCGGCCCCGGAGGCAGCAGCTGAGGGCAGCGTCCCGGGCCGGGGTCTCTCCCCGGGCCGCGCAGCGGGCGGGCGCCGATCGGCCCAGACCCGCTGAAGCAGAAGCGGCTACGTGACAGCTCGCCCCCGGCTAATGGCCGCCCGCCCCAGGGGATGGCGCGCCGGGGGCTTGGAGTCGGGGTCTCCGGTCACGTCTACGGGAGGGTAAGGGAGCGGAAGGAGAGGTGGTGACTGTGTGAGCCCTCCGATGGCAATGCAGCCCACTGTGTTTCTGGCACAAGTAACGAGTAGGTCACCTGCAAACTTGTGGCTTGGGTCTAGACAGTCAACTGGCAGATGTGTTTGGTTGGCACACAGGTCTCGAGGCCCCCAGAATAAACCGGGGACTCTTAAGTGATGCTCCCAGTACGACACAGTTTTTATAAAGGCAGTAAGTTGTTTCTGGAAAATGCAGTGCTGTTGGGATTTAGAGATGTTTTCCCAATTGAACGTTACTCAGGCCATTTCCAAGCTCCGGTGGAGCATGTCAAAAGTGTGTAATGGCTACTAGAAAAGGCCTAAGCAGAATGGATCCGTCTTGAATTCAGGTGCCACTACTGGGTATGCACTGACTTTTTCCAGTCAGGAGAGAGACCTGTAGCAGCTACTTGAAATTTCCAGGTGTCTGACTTGACTGTCAGCTTATCAGTCTAGCGCAGTGCTAGAGTTAAGGCTAATGCGTTGTGAGTCGATAGTCAGAACTTCCTAATACAATAGGAATTGCATATATAAAATAATTACCTCTCACTAAGCAGCTTTTTTTGCAATCTTCCATCATATTTCTTCACAGGGGAAAAATAGAGGCACAGTCTGTTATGTGGCATTAACCTTGGATCTCCTGTAAACAATGCGATGCATTTCTTAATGCCATCAGAAAATGAATGATAGCAGTAGTGTTTATCATATCATTCCATAGGAATCATAAATTTTGCAATTTATATAGTAATAAAGGATTTCAAAAGTGTTAAATCTTCAGGAAGGACGTTATTCCCTGTTCTGTTGGGTGAGTCTCTGCTCTAATAGTCTGACACTCTTAAATATCCCTGTGGACTGATGGTGAGTCATTAAGCCGTGTATACTGAATTGTCATATATACATAATAGACAAGCAACAGGATTATGGTAAGGAGAAAGGAAAGAACTTTATGCCCTCAGTTGCCTAGAAAATCAGAAGAGTTTTGAGACTTAACTTCCTTTTTTCCCCCCCTTTATTTTAATTACAGTAGATTTGCTGCCTGTGAAAAGTGCCTGCCTTGAAAATTAAATCCATACACACACACAGATGTGCACTGATCTTGTGTCACAAAAACAGACAGTGGAAGCTTCCTCATTGTTTCTTCCTGGTGCCTTTCTCTCTTGAAAGGAATGATACAGTTTGTTCTCCCTGCTTTCCATTTCCCCAGAATAGACATATTTAATGATAGACAAATTGTGTGCTCTGACCTCTTCATTGTTCAGCTTTTAAAGAGAGTGCAGATGTATTCTGGGTGATTTTTGTGGGCAACATCAGCCTCTAACATTTGTCAGTCAGAAGAAAAAGTCAGACATTTTTAATTAGTGGTCAGGGAGCACTTTCCGAATGATCTTAAGGGAAAGATCCAGCACCGTGAATCCTATGTTTTTGTGTACGAAAGACTTCTCCCTGTGGAGTTAATAGCAATGCAGAGGTTGAATTGCATGCTGTGTAATTGAGGAAAGATTAATAATTATTTAAATGCAATGGTCTTGTATCTGGAAGACTGACTCATTTGTGCTTTCCAGCAGCTTGTTGTGGGTTTTTGCTTTTTGAAAGATTAAATTAGCTTTACATTTTCCTGTGTTTCCATTATGTTTTCTAACTCTGTGACAGATGTTAGCTTACAGCATCAACATATATAGGTAGGAAGAGAAATGTTTTGTATTTCCTTCTGCATCCTGAGTCTGGTTCTATGTTGTGGTTTTTATTAATATCATGGATAATGAAATAAGGAGTGCACTTAACAGATCTGCAAGTGGTAATAAGCTCTAGGGAAAGGCCTTGTGCACTCTGAAAGCATACAAGATAATCTTGGCCGATTGGTGGAATCACCTGAAACAAACAAGATTGAAAAAGGCTGAATGCAAACTGCAGTACTTCAATAACAGGATCCATCTGCCTGAACTCGTGACAGGGAATGGACCAGGCAGAAACTCTGTGGTCAAGGAGCCAGTGGATTCTAAACTGACCACAAGGCAACAGCCTCATATTGTTACCAAATGCATTGACCCCAAATATCATTGTGGGATATAAAATGTTGTGCCCTATTAGAAACAAGTCTGAGATGCAAAGAAATCCTTTGCATGTCGCTCAGCCCTAAGAATATCTCTGCTCATGTACTATGTCTGGTTTTGAGCACCATGCTCAGAAAATTCTGGACCCAGTAGAGTGAGACCAGAGGAAAACAATGAGAATGGTCCAAGATATGTGAGCTTTGAGGAAAACTTTTAATGAGTTGGATATAATTAGTTAATTGAAGAAAGCACTGAGGAGTGCCATCTTCAAAGGCCCGAAAGGTTGCCCCAGAAGGGCAAGGACTTTCTGGAAATAAGACAGTAAGCAATCGACTTGGATTGAAAAAACTCTTTAATGTGCAGCAGTGACTAAGGAGGTTAAGGATTTCCATCACAATTGTTTTTAAAGACTGAGTAGGCAAATGTGCTAAATGTACTTTAGTGCCAGATGAGTGTTTGATTTCCTTCTGAGCCAAGCATTTCAATTGCAGAATGGTAGAATAGAGCATTCGTGTGGCCAGCATAGCACTTCTAGAAGCAAAAACAGACGTCGCACTTTAGAGCGGTGGCTTTCTGGATTTGGCATGGCTAAAGGTTGTCAGTTTTGTAATTTTATATACAAATTGGAAATACTAATACTTGAATATATGAAGTGTATAGTGATCTTGTGCTTCAATAATAATTTGTCTTTTTAAATGTATTTGCAAGTATTTACAGAGTTTTGGCATGTCTTATGAGTAGTTCTGTAGTTTGTTTTTTGTGGCATACAATACGTTGATTTTAGTCATCACTGGAGCGTTTTTTTTTCAAAATTTCCTTTTTTTAGTAGTATTTGATGTTAGGTATCAGTTATCAGGATAACAGCAGATATCAGGTTAACAGTTACTAACAAGATTTAATAATAATTGTAGAGAACCTGTCTACGTGACCGGAATTTTCAGGAGTTCAGTTCACACTCAAGTAGCAAAATAATTTATTTCCTTTGTTTCTGTAATAATCTTGATGATGAGTTTTCTCTCTAAATCTGTTCTGGTTTTTTTGTGGTTTGACTTGTCCACATCTATTGCTAAGGGGTTTTAGAAGTCTCCCCTGTAGTGCCCTGCTGCCATGTATGGTCTGCTTTTTTGCCTTTGATGCAGAAAAACGTCCGGTCTCTGTATCTTTGGGTACGTATTTGGATCTTCATTCTCTGCAGATCCAATCACAAAAAAGCAGCAGTTTATATTCACAATAAATTCTTTTTGCACAATATTTAACACCAGTTTCCTTGGGTTTCAGACCTGCACAAGGATTATTACACTGACTTTTTTTTTTTTTTTAAAATCAAAAGGGAAATATTAGATTATATAGTTTGACATCAACCATGTGCCTTGCAGTTTTGCCCAGCTGATCTTATAATGAGCCAAGTAATTTCCTGGAAGGTTACTGTTCTCCACTTCAGGTGTCAATACATGGACAATTCATCACTTTCTCTTTTGATTTGTTCCACTGGTTATTTGCTTTACTTTAGTCTATGCTTAGGTTGTTCTGTAGGCTCTATAGAATTTTACTCAGGAAGAAATCCGAGAAGTCTCACTTGGGTTACTCTGTTGTGCCTATGGAAACGAACTTCTGTAGCACCCCAGAGAATTTTGCTATTGGCTTACTTAGTGTTTTTCCACTTAAATCTGCAAAAATTTGAGCATTAATTCTGTTGCATACTCCCCTCAATTTCATGTGATTGTACGTTATTTCTGTAAATTGTGTCTATGCGACAATTTCAAAGATAATTTCTCAGTTCCAAATTGATGATAGTTGTAATATGATAAAGTAGGCAAAGTGGATCAATTAAGGTCACATGCTTACAAATAAGCATATGTGTGAGTGCAGCGTTTATGAGAGAATGAAATAAAAGTAATCTATTCATCCTCTCTCAACTCTCCTTCAAAAAGCAATAACTTCTGGTTGGTTTTGAGTTTCGTAGCTCATATTTTTATCAGTGTATTACTTAGCAGCTTCAAGTTTCACATCTTCCAAGTACAGTGCAAAAACTAAGGGGAAGTTATTACCTGGTTCCTTTTCATGTGGGAATTTGTAATGATCGTTGTTCAATACCTGGCACACAAAGAGGGAATGGATATGTATATTAAAGCATGAGAGATAACTTAAGATAAATGTTAATTACATTATTGCTCAGCCACTTTGCATAGTAAAACTTCATTACAAAGTGAGTTCCTGTGTGCCATAAGAGAAGCCGCCAGTAACTGTGATTTACAAAGCTATCAAAACTATGGAAATGCTCACTTTAATCAGAACTGTAATTAGGAGGAAATTTGCTGCAGGAAAATTTACTCACAGAATAAAGATTAAAAAGATCTGAATGTTGTCTATCAAAGTGCAACAATTAAATTTTCTTTCCAAGCCTGAGAGATCCTTGTGGAAGGAAAAAAGAAAGTAAAATTCTGTCTTTTG
Organism: Balaeniceps rex; assembly: GCA_013401315.1. Classification (NCBI taxonomy): domain Eukaryota; kingdom Metazoa; phylum Chordata; class Aves; order Pelecaniformes; family Balaenicipitidae; genus Balaeniceps; species Balaeniceps rex. Next base: position 7,797 of record VYZW01003442.1, on the reverse strand, counting down.
ATTACAGTGGAGAAATAAACAGCAACTGTTATTGTAATTTCCTCAGATAACAGTAGCAAGTGTCTACGAACAGACATACACACATGCAATGAATGGATTTAATCCGCTCTCTGAGGTTGGAATTGCCTATCAATATGGCTACCTGTAATTAACGCTCATATGAAATAATTCTCTTGGCTTGAACGTAACAAAATTGCTAATCTGAAGAGGTGTTTTTTCTTATTCCCAGGGCTTCTGTATCCCCCACAGCTGCCATGTAGGTACTTGTAATATTTGATGCACTCGACTTTCTAACAATTGCTGTACAGCCGTCTCTTCCTCTTCTCTCGGGAGATAAAGCTGAGTTGTCACCCTATTGTGAGCAACCTGACAGAGCTGGCTGCTCAATGGAAAAGGGTAGGATGTATAAAGTGAACTATGGGACCTGAAATCCATTGAGAAAACTGATAACTTTTTTTTTTTTAAAAAGTATCTTAAATTGAAAGATTGACTTTTCAGGAAGCAGTTTCCTGCCAAAGTTTTCCTCACTGGCTTATACTGGTCCACAGTAAATATGCATATCAGTGTCCAAGGGGAACAGCTGGAAGGTGAAAATACCCTGTGTAAACCAATTACTACATTATAGTCAGTAGTACTTTGACAGTTTACACTTGCTTGATTGCTTTAATACTGGAGGGTCATAAGATGAGGGTGCCACTGAAACAGGAATTGAATGTTACTGTTCTTGACTTTGGATCTAAATAGTTTGGGATAGATTTTTGGGGAAAGAAACAGTTGTTTGTAATTTTTTTTTGTGGTGTTTAGAAGCTCAGAGAATAATAGTGAGTTTGGAGAAGATGAGATTAATAATTGAATTATTAAAATGGCATTATAATGCAATTTATCACATGACTGCAATTTATTACAGTTGATCTCTGATGAATATGTGTATTGTCCCAAGGCAGCTGCACAAATCTGATGTCCTGAAAGTAACCGAAGATGAACTGAGGAAGTCTGTGTGTACCTCTGTGTGGTGCAGTGCAGTACTGTGTTAGATGTGAATAAGGTGAAAGCAACCTCATTTCTCATAAGGTGTAGTATCAGACATACAGCCAGTTCAGATTTACAAGAACCATTGCATCAGCTCCATGCTGTGCCTGAGATAGCTGATCCGGTTGTTTACGGTTCATGAATTGGATTGCATTAAATACTAGCTTACAAATCTCTGATGTGCGCTGTACTGA
>VYZW01003441.1:47337-58998 GCA_013401315.1 Balaeniceps rex | reverse complement strand
TAAAATATGTGCAGAAGAGCAGAGTGGTGTCTTTTGATTTTGTAGGCATTTCAAAGACATTTTTTAAATTTTTAAACAAAACTTCTTAAAATGTTAAACAGTTTTTGAGGTCAGTTAACACAACTTTTCTTATATACAATAATAATCAGGTTATCCTGGGCTGGAAAGGGGTGTTGATTTAATTTGAAGTGGTGGGTTTCTTCTCTGAAAGGCTTTTTCTTGTTGCTTTAGCAATTGAAAGCCTTTCTTTCCTAACAGGATTAGCCCGAATAATTACCAAAGGATTTCTCTGTGTCATCTGAGTACAGTTCCCCACAGCAGTATTAAAAAGCCTGTCTGCAGCAGGGAAATAGTCAATGGCTGTGGGTAGCTGGAAAGGTTATAGATAACTGTTGCCACTCAAACCAGAGAAATTCATCATCAAAGGCAGGACCACAGTGTTTTTTACCCTAATCCCCATCATGCCCAACTGGTAGGAAGAAGAAACAGTAGCTCCTTGTCGGCAAGAAGCTACTACGGAGGGCTCACGGTCAGCAGGGTGAAGTGAGGGGCCACAACCTGAATAGTAGGTGCTGTGACAACCCTCTTGCAGCTCTTGTTCAGGAACGCACAAGTGATCTGGGACAATGAAGCTTTAACGTTGCGTGTGCCCAATTTCGTGCTAGCCCTTTGGTTCTGGCTGCAGACCAGGGTCATCCCCTTTGGTCTATTAGGAAGGAAGTCTACTTGTGTTTCTTTGGCAGATCCCTGTGTCTCAATCTGTGAGACACATCAATGGAGTGTGGGAAAAGCTTCTGACTCTTCAGCTTTAGGACAGCTCCTTGCTGCTTTTTAGGATTTTTACATTTTAGGCACTGTATTGAGGAGTTACAAATTTTGTACAAAAAAAGGAACCCTTTGAGGAGGGGAAAAAACAAAATGTGACTCAGGTTGAGACTGCACAAAGGCATCCTGCTGGGGGAGCAGGTCTGAATAAATTAGTGTGATTTTAATCCATGTATCTAATCCATAACTTTATTACTTGTTCAAGTTACACCATATTTTTCTGCTGTCCTAAGCCTTCATTTCAGGGGTTCTGGCTATGTATCTATATTTGTACACAGCATAATATGTTGTCCAGGATAAGTGGAAAATGAAATCTGAAAGGCATTTCTACAGCACGTGTGTGCAGATACCAGCTTGACAGATACATGTCTGCATGATAGATCATTGTTCGGTGTGCCAGGAAATGAGCACTTCTGGCCTGACTTGTCTGATATTCCTTGAAATCACAGGACATGTGTGGGGATTTTTTCCAGCTCACTGTGAACACTGTGTTCTTTTGATGGGAAAAGGTCTTGGTAAAGACCTTTATTTGGGGTGCTTTGTCTCATGCTGGTATCTGTACCTGTTTCCTCTCTGCCCATCCTCTGGAGACTTCTGACTTCCGTAATTGCATTTGAACATAATCACATTTGTGGATCAAAGAAAACGCACAACCTTATTGTCACAAGTTAATTGTTCCTGGAATAGTTCCTACAGGTTGTCCACAGTTGCCTGTCTCGGTGATAGATTCAGACCCATCATTCCTCCCAGCTTCTGTGCTTTTCCAAATAGCTGGTATTATTTAGCCACTTTAGTTGGCACTCTTGGAAACTCTCTCATTACCTAATGCACCAGCAAGCTGACTGTTGCCAGTAGCTACAACTTACCTCTACACTGGTGAGCAGTAAACCTGAACTTCCTGTCTGCTGCAGCCGCATTAATAATGCATTATGTTTCCTGTAATTACATACATGCATAGAGATTTTTTTTTTTGGTAAGAGGAAGAAATGAGATGGAGGTGGAGGGTGGAAGGTGGTGTAAACAGCTACAACTAATTATTAATGCTGACTAGACCTCAGCTGCACAGGTTTTTAATTAGCCCATGTCTAACCCTAATAGTCACTGTTGGGATAATACTAGCACTTCTTAAGCAGGCTAGTTTAGAAGGGGAGTGTATTGTCTGCTCACACCTGCACACACTCAGCAACACAGGCCAAAACTTTATCCTTTTTTATTTTTCGGTTCACTTTGTTAAATTTTAGTCATTTTGTGTCCTTCAAGGCAGCCTCAGAGTAATCTCTGTGCAGCTGAGCAGGGCTGCTTTCCTGATGAAACCATGAACTGATGCCTAACGAAGGAAAGGAATGTAATACACAGAATTTCACCTATTTTTCAAGTGTTATTAACAAGGCCTCCAGAGAATAATTTCAAATTGATCAGTGAGGCAGGAGCACCATCTTTGCTCCTGGGGCAAAAGGAGTTAAAAATTCAAGACACCCTGCCTTTTCCCTCCTTAGCTGAGTTTCAGGCTTCTGGAATAAGTAGAAACAACATTGTGCCCACGAGTATGTGTGTCAGCCTGGTCCACCCTGGGGAGCTCGGGCTTTGCCCTGTGGAGCTTATGCCTTTAGAATCGGATCTATTTTGGTCACATCCTTGTTTTCTCCTCTAGCATGTGCAAAGCTGTTAACATACAGTTCCTTTACTGAAAACCCTGAAGGAAGGACACAGGGTTTAGTGTGAAATTAGAAACACAGAGAGGATTTGTTGCCCTTTGGCAGCTTTTAATTTAATTGGAGTTAAGTGGCAGTTGAGCAGTATGCAGGGAATTTTTGAGCAAGAGCAAGGCCTTGCTCAAACCCTCAAGTGAAAGCCACTATTGCTGTGGCAAAGCAGGCTGAAATCTTGCCCACACTGGCAAGAAATTTGACCCCATCTTTGCAGCAGTCAATGTGTGAAGGAATGGTAGAGTTTTATCGAGTCTGCCTTCAAACTATGGCCCTGATCAGAAAGGGATTTAGGGACACAATTCACCTTGTCCATCTGTGTGCAAGCCAAGATCGCTAAGTGCCTCTTTCCCTTTCTTGCAGCCTGTAGGTGCTCGTTTCCCTTCCCCACCATCATGGACACCCTTCCCACCACAGGCATAGCATACCTGCAGTGGCGTACATGAGGACAGCTCTATTTTATTTGACATTTTCTCTGGATGGTAATTTGGATGAGCTTGGCTGGGAACACGAGATACAGGGTGACCTCAGCCCTGCCTGTCTGGCCCGCCCTTTCAAATACTTTTTCAGAGTAAATGCATTTATGCCTTAGACACCCTCAAGAAGAAGGAAAAAGACAGTCTGTCGCCTCCCCCCTTTTTGTAGTCCCGTTGCCACTCCACAGCCTATGTGGTGAAACACAGGCACACATAAGGCACCCCCCATTGGACATGACCTGCAGTTTGAATGCAGGAAATGCTGCAGGAATCAAATGAAATGATGATTGCTGTGAACTCACTCTGATACATATATGTGTATGAGTGCATAAACACTCTGTCACATACTGTTGTTGTCAGTAGTGGTGATTAGAAGTATCGGTTCTGTAGCGAAGGCTCCATTTGCCTGCCTTCCTCTGTCCTGTTGTGGGCTTTAAAGACCTGGTTTTTGCTCTGTCACTGCCTCCGGTGCTCCGTTTCTAGGTTGTCCAATGTTTTGCAGAAGGGGGTGTTTCCAAAGCTGCACTACTGCTCTTACACCAGCCAGCACCAATGGCCCACATTGCCCTGCGCTGTGCATGCCCGTGTGTTAAATGCAAACAAGTTATACTGAACCCATTTTACCCTGGTGTAAGGGTGTGCTCGGTGTCTGGAGCAGCACAAAGTCTGCTCTGTAGCCTTGAACTGTATCAATGAAATGAGAGTATAGCAGATAGATTTCTTTAAGGTTTTGGAGTTTCCTCTTTGCTGTTTTCTTCTCTTGCTCTTGACAAGACCCAACCTGATGCAGGAAGATTAAAGACCTGAGTAAGAGAAGAGCTAACTACCTTATTTCAATTCAAATTTTGATTTCTAAAAGGCGAGAGTTTTGCTTTTGTGCCAGACCATATATAGCACAAAGAGAGCCTGGGTGCAGGAGTGAGAAAGATGAGCCATCTTAAAATGCAGGCTGGGGTTTGCATTCAAAACATAGCTATGTAATAAAACCATATCTGATTAGGCTACTGAAAACTCATGACTAGACATAAAACCTCCTTTGTCATACTTATTTGAATTCTTCTTAATTATTTGCTGGAAATTGACAAAGTTTTCCAGCCAATGCCAAAGGAGTGATTCATGCCTTCTATGGCTTTCTGAATGCACTAAGAAAGGATATTAAATATTGAATGTCCTTGATGATGCTAGGATTCTAAGGCATGATGAGAACTGTCACTTTTGTTATTGTTGGAATTTTTGTCATTATACATACTGTGTTGCTTATCAGTTTTAAACAGCGAACATCTCAATTCTGCTAACTTGAGCATAATCAGGCTACATATAGACATGACCAGAGCTGAACCAAACAGTGTAATTGAATTAATATCTTGATTTAGGATAAGGTAGATTAAATTCATTATTTGGAGGTTTGCAGAAAGCTGCTAAGCAAACCAGCTCTTGAGCTGAAATCATAACGTTTTCTACAAGCAGAGTTCTGAAGCTTGCAGGTTCTGAATGTGTAACTGTACCGTAAGACGTACTTTACAAGTCTAAGCCAGTAATATGTCAATGTCCTATTATTAATACCCATTTATTTAATGATACGGAAATTATTCCATGCAGTAGGCTGGCTCCATGTCTTTGACTTCTTTCTTTTTGTTTTTCTGTTAGCAAAACTGTTGAATATACATATGCTAGAGAGTTACTCTATGAAAAAGTTCATGTGTAGTTGAAATTTTGAAAATGACGCTTTAAAGTGAAACAAAGTTTGATGCCTTAAGTTTTAAACAGCAGCAGTTGGGAATATGTGCAGATACAAAAATATGTCTTTACAAAAAAATGAAAGGGGTGTAGTAAGTAGAGTCAAGATTTTTCAGAATAATGGGTATCTTGTTGGGAACTTCTAGGAGCTAAGTTAAGGCTAGATTCAGGAAGTGCCTTGGGTCATGGTTTCACTATGCGGAATCTTTGGTGAGAATATAAGGTCAAGGAACTTCTGTCCTCTGGAGCATGGTCCTGTTCCCATTCTTCCAGCCTATATATGTTTATGGGGCCAGGCTGGGAATTAGTTGGTAAGCTTACCTATTTAAAAAAAAAATCTTGAAAGAAATTCTTTTTAAGTAAAAAATCAGTTCCCTGATCCAGTTGAGAGCCTGGCCACATGAACAATGTTACTGAATTAGTGCAGGTGACAGAACAGAGGGAGCAAAAAGAAGGGAGAGACAGGGAAAATGATGATATTGCTGCCAAACTGTTTATCGTGAAACCACAGCATTATGCTCCAAAATACCTTTTCAGTTCCTGAATTAGGCTCTGATTCAAAAAGGCACTTAGATGTATGATGTAGCCCATCTCTAATCAGGAAGGCATTTCACTACTTGTTTAACTCCGTGCACATTTAAGTACTTCATTAACCAAGGGTCAATGTGGGAGGGATAATTCCTTGATTCAGGGCTTTGGGGACCTTTACTCAAATTATCAGTGTCCAGCGACGCCCCCAGCAGCAGCAGCACTGTGCATATGAAGGCTGACCAGCACAAAATCCTGCATAGCCGTGCCTGTGCAAAGTAGCAGTATTGCCACTGTCCCATGAACACCCACGAGGAATTTCTTCTGTCTGAATAGACTGGCTTAAATGCAGGCACGCAGATGCATTTGAGCACTAAGGTGGGTGGGAATTAATGAGCGAGCCTGGGCCCTGTAACTACAGTGCTGCCCCAGCTCACTGCCACACTGTGAAAATAAATAATCGTGACCTCCCCAGCAGGTCTGCTGGAGACTGCAGTGATGGGGTGAAGGTGGTGCCAGATCTTGGCGGGGGGGGACGACGGGGGGGACGGACGGGGACACGACCAGCAGAAAACTGCACATGGTCTTTCTTCTGCTGCTTCTGCCCTCAGGCAGAAGAGCCTAGCTAAGCACATTACATGTCTTTGCATCTCTTAAATGCTCTTTTACCACTCTTTTAATTATTATTTTTATATTTTTAATACCACTTTTACCACCTCTTTTAATTATTATTAGCCTGAATAGTGGCCAGGCTCATCCCAGTTTTGTGACTGAGCAGAGGCTGGGGGAATGAGTCAGTGCCATTGATGAAAACCCCTGACATTCATGGTTTGATGTTGGATTTCTGTTTCTCATTCTGTTTCTCATTCTCTGTGCCACTAGCTCTGCTTTTGATTAGGATGAAAGAAACGCAGTGTCTCACATTTCACTTGAAGATGAAAAGACTCAGAAAACCTTTTGGTTCCCCTGAAATAACAGCCTGTTTTATGGCAGTTTTCAGTTTCAGTTACTGGCTGTAGCTATTTAAAGGATAAACATCTCTTGAAACGGCCACTGTAGTTGTGTTGTTTTTTCAAATCACTGTTCCTGCAAGCCACAGCTATTGGACATACAGAAAACATGTTCCTGGTGTAAATGCTTGGTGTAAATGTGCACATGTGATGTCAGTACAGAAAACGCTGCCACAGAGGCAACATGAGCTCTACAAAATGTTTTCACAAGCGCTCGTTTGTATTCTGTGCTCCAGACATTTCCAAGAAATGTACTAGTGTGAGGACCTGCTTCTGACACACCTATATGGGCCGTACAATAATTCCAGTATAGTTAGTTTGACTTGAGGGTACGGAGATGATTTGGAGACAGCCTCGTCATGTCCCTCTCTCCTGTGTTGTCTGAGGGTAGGGAGTCTTCCCACAGCAGCCCTCTTATACCAAATGAATTAAGCACAGTACTGATTCTGCTGACACTGATGTATTTACCCTCATGTGTAAGGGTGAATATGTGCTTAAGGGTTTGTATTTTTATTGCTCATGTTTTCATGCTTTTCCTCACAGGCTTGATGTTTGTTCTTCTCAGTCACATATGACTGCAAATAGCCAAGAGGGTTTAAAAAAAATAAAGGGGAAAAAAGTGGTGGGAATGGGCAGAGACATAAAAGCAGAGCTAGCACATGTATCCTGTTTGCTCTCCATCAGGTGAAAAGTGGGATGTATGTGCATGCGAGTGACAGCCTGTCCCATTTTAACATTTGTAGTTCCAGTGACAGGACCGGTATAGAAGCAAAATGAAGTTTTCTCCTTGTGCCATTTGAGCTGAGAGATGTGGGTTTTAGTGAAGGCTTTTGGAAAGACTCAAAGGGAGAGAGTGCTGGCATCAGTCCAAGGGAGATTGATTAAGGAGGGGAGGTTGGTGAAGTACTGAAAGGAGGAATAAATGAATCGTTTGCACCATGTGTGATAGCCCACTCTTCCCACACCATGACTGCTGGCAGTGATGCTGCTTATTGGGCCTGCTCACTTGCTTTGGGTCACCCCCCCATCTTTAAATAGTGCACTTATTTAATTTGAAGAAAGTGCCTGCAATCAATAAAAAGAGATCCTTTTATCTTCCTCATCAATCTCTTGTTAATGAACATGCACTTTTTTTCTTTTTAGCTTCTTGGTTACAATGCTTTTAATTTCTCAATGTATGGAAAAAAAGGGAGTGCAATGAAACACATGATGGAGCAGCTGATGCCACATATTGCTGCTTGCTTCTTTCTGAAGAACTGGCACATTCTCAAAGGAAAGCAGTGGTCTGGGGAGAGATCACTTGCCCTGCACTGATGCATGGTCCTCTGAGCATCCCTTCTTAAGCCGTGATCCAGCAGAGCCATGAATAACACTTACTTTACTTTCCTAATGTCCCAGTAGTTGCAAGAAAGTAGATAATTCTTAGAGAATCTTTTTGTGGACTACTGGGACTTAGTTTAAAGTGGATGGATATTTGAAATCCAATGGCTTCCATGAGAATGACTCACCAAGCCTAATTTCCAAAACCTTCAGCAGGTTTGGGTCTGATTATGGCATGACTGAAGGGTCAAATGGTACTTGCTGCTCTAATTCACAGGATGTTGTCAGTTATAATCACGTATCTATTTAAGCTTCATTCACATCTTTGTGGCTGGCCAGAGAGAATGGTCCTCTGCAGTTTGGCAATATGAAATCAACCTCCTTTTAGGACCCGTAAAACTGGGGGAACAGATACAGCTTGTTCACCCTCATCACAGGCTGAAGGCTAATGCTGACTTTGGCTTTGTGTCTTTCCTCGAGTCTTTTGGGAGTGGAACTTAGCAAAATAACACTTGATTCCTTGCAAAAACACTCCACAAAATAAAATTACAGTTTTGTAAGCCTCTGAGTTTCAACCTGTCACTTACATATGGCAAGAGTCCAAATCTCAGTCACAGATTAGCTTCATTAGTGTAGAATCACACTACTTTTTCCTCTAAGCCAAAGACACCCAAGCCCCATAATAACCAGAAATAAATTTTTGCACAAGGACCTAACCTAATTACAAACAGGCAAGTAATTTCCTTTCTTATCCTTCTGTATTGCACACCAATGGGCTACCCTAATAAAACTTTGTTACCTCCAAGGTCATGCTCCCTCTTGTTTTCTTCCAGGGTCTCCCTTTCTATTGACCAATTGCTGGCTCTTTTCCAAGGCATTCATCTCCTCCAGCCTGGGCCAGAACCCATGTTTAAGCACAGCATGCCAGTGCTAGCATGTCACTACAGAAATGAGAAAGGCTCAAAACTGTAGCTGTAGGAAAGTATTTCTGCATTGCTTTGGGGGGGAAGGGGAGCAGAAAGGACCCCCAAAACCAGCAGACTGTACCTTCAGTTTACAGTCATATCTTCAGACGCAAAGTGAGAGACCATCAGCCTTTACCGCAGCCATGAGAGCTGGCATGAAAGGCAGTGTGCTCCCTTACCAACCCAGATGCGGTAAAGAGCGTGGGGTTGCATTTTTGTCCAAAAGGTCCCGAGAGGAGCCAGCCCCGTGTAGTATCGGGTTGCAGCATCCCGGGCAGGCTGTCCTGGCCCTGGCTTTGGCCACGCGTGGAGCCGGGCCAGGGAAGCTGCCTGGCCGATGATTCAGCATTGCCTTTCTCCCTTGTTGGCCGGGGAATAACGGGAGCCGCCGGGCACCTCCGAAGGCAGGGTGCCGCCCTGCTCTTCTCGCCGCAAGCCCCAGCACCCCGCAGCTCCAGTGGGGCTGGAAGGGTGAAGCGGCTCTGCAGGCTTTCCCTGGGGAGGGGGACGTGAGGAGGAGGAGGTCTGAGCAGAGCTGGCTGCGCGATGCTGAATCAGGCAGCCTGCGCGCCAGGTCTGGAGGTGCCGCGGGGGAAGGGACCTGCAGCAGCGGAGGGTACTGCAGCCTGGCAGGGAGCCAGGCCCCACGGAGACGCTGCGGCCGCGGAGGCGGCGGGAGGGGCGGGAGGTGGCTGCGTGCTGGGAGGAGATGGTGCAGGCAGGCTGGGCCCTGCCCGGTGGAGGAGAGCATGAACAAGCAAGGGAGGTAGCAGAAGCTATCCTGGCTCCGCTTAGCCAGGAGGGCTCGGGTCGGGGGGAGCAGGCGAGACCCCTTTGGCAGAGCCCTTCCCTGGTCCCTGAGAGACCCTCCGGCAGCAGGGTGAGGAGGGAGGCAATGCACCCACATGCGGGGGAGCCGCTGCAAGTGTCTCCACCGGGCTCCTGGGACAACAGGCTCTGAGGTTTCATGGGGCACAGTGCACGCAGAGGTGGCAGCCCATGGTCTGAACAGATAATAATCCGTCTCTCTGTCCAGCTGTGTAGCGTAGTGCATATTTACTTCAACGTCATGGCAATCCTTGTAAGGAAGGTGCAAGATTTCTGTTCTGCATTTCTGTTCACCTCAGTGCCAGAAAGATGTGAGCAAAGCGGAAGCATAATCTAAAGGAGAGCAGTTAAGTGTGGATAGGCTGGAGAGTGGTGAAGATTACAGGGGAAGATTGAACACAGGTAGTTCGCCTGGAAGGCCAGTGCAGGGAAGATGTGGACAGGGCAGTGGATTAAACACAAGCTCAGAGCAGCGTCAGCAGGGAAAATTGTCTTAGTGGAAATAGGAAGGTTGAAAAATTACACGTGGGTAAAGAAGGCAAGACATTTTTAAAAATTTGTGCCAAGCACTCAGATGCTGTAGGATCTCATCTGTGCAATGAACAGAATATTACCAGCTGGTTCTCAGCTTGCACTCTGCTTTGAAGAGTGACGCTTCAGCTTCATACCTGAGGAGCAACTTGTGTGTGCAAAAGTATGCCTGGTTTTCCCAGATTTATCAGTTAATCTAATAAAAGAGACATCCTTTCCCTAGAAACCTTGCTTGCTTGTACCCACAGACCACCACAGCTGTCACGGCAATGCTGCTGTGATGTTACCCTTTCTACAGTGGCTGTGTTGTTACTGCTGTTTGAAACAGGTTTTGAGATACTTGAAAGAGACTGCACTCATGCAGAATATTACCAGCTAAGGAGCACATGTGCTTTGTAATAAGAGGAGCCATGTACGTAAATATGCAATGCAAGCTGTTCGTTCTGCCTGAGGTTACTGATCACATCATTAACCTGAGGACCAGACACTTCAGTGGTAATGTAGACTAGATTGTATGATGATTTATCTTTTTACGTTCTTCCAGAGAGTGTTATCACTGGCTGTGCTTTAAGGTAAATTCTCCAGGCACTTCATTGTAGTAGCATCGTGATTACTTCATTTGGCTACTACAGCCTCACAGGAAGCTTTGTGATCAGACATCCATCAATTAGTCCTTGACATGAGAGTCTGTGAAAACACTAGGTTTTGATAAACCTTTTTTATATGAATGTTACTAATGTTCCCATGGAAGTGGGGGAGGGGGGGGAGGAGTTGGAGGCAGAGAGAGGAGGTGGGTAGAGGCAGATGTCTTTTTTGTCACTACCAAAAATATGTAACTACAAAGGAAATTACTTTTTGGATGCCTGACTAAAGTGCGAGTAAAAATGAGTTCAGGGCAATTGGTAGCACTTGATCTTTGTTTCCTTATGCATCCTGCAGCCATTTATACTAAGGAGAGAGGGGGACTCATGCCGCCAAATCTTCAACGCAAATGTTTTCACAAAGTCCAAGGAACTGGAAATTGTGTTAAAAGCCCCTCTCCTTTTATACGTATGTCTGTATTGTTACACAGGTGTACTTTTCTGTGGGAGACAAAAGAGACTGGGAATAGAGCTGATTCTAATCTTACTTTCATTATGTTAACTGGACTGTTGATCTACCCCTGCATTAAACTGCACTGGTAGAAATGAGAGTGCTAGGTATTGGTAGCCATGAGGAATGACAGGCAAATTTAAGAACAAAGCGTAAGCCTTGTTAATATTAATAATAAAAGTCATTGATATTTTTTTTTTTTTTTTTTAGTCTAAGGGAGAGTGAGGATATATGCTAGCAGCATGCCAGCTCTTGAAAAGTATGTTCAGAAGCTGGCTTTAGTGTGAAGTCTTTGCTTTTTGATTTTGGAGGGTTTTGGAAAGGAGGTTGGAAACTAGAACATAAAAAGAAAATATGCAAGCCTCTTTGTAATAACTTAAATGCAAATTTGTCAAAGGCAGGAATGTTTCTGTGTTTGGTTTTTTTTTTTTCCTGCTGCTTGACCTAAGATACATCCCAGCACTATTCCTAGTGAACGAAACTTATTCTGGGGCTTGGGAAGCTGTCTCTGGGTGTCAGGCAGGGAGAAACTGCTGCTGGAAAGCGGTCTTCCCCCTGGGAGAGATCAGTTATCAGACTGTGTGAGCCCAGTCCAGCCCAAAGAGCTCCCACCAACACCCGGTCCTCGCCGGAGGACTGTGTC